>JAHBCN010003849.1:0-70470 GCA_019359885.1 Listronotus oregonensis
ATTGTAAGATTACTGCTTATATTTAAATTCTCTTCTGATAAAGAATAAAAATTGTTTTGATTTTCACTTAAATTTTGTAAAGGTAAATTTGATAATGTACCTGCGGTACTGTTATTTAAAGTTTGATTTATTAATCTAATTACTTCTGTAGAACTAGAAGTAGAGTCAGTTGAAGGTGTCAAATCTAGATTTACTAATTTGTCAATAATATCATTAATTTCAGACATATGTTCAGTTGCACTTACATAAAAATTATGTTGAGGATTCTAAACATGGCTATAAGGTCAGGGTTTGGTTGGCGATGTGGTCCTTCCAAATTGTCCTGGTCCTTGCGAGAATTGGGCAAAGTTGGTCCAACCTCCGATTGCTTAAGGTAACAGGTACACAATGTACTGGGTGTTTCGATGTCCGGAAATCCACTCTGACACCTCACAGCAAACAACTCTGTAGGAACTTTTATTTTCGGTTAGTTCGATTTTTTGACCCCGACGAACGATAGTCAATCAATCACGCCGATAGTCAATAATCAATTCCGAAAATTCCGCACGACTGCGCCAGTTAAGTTATCAAATACCGTAGATAACTTTTAAAAAATTTTATTTTAATTAATTTTACAAAATCTTTAAATGAACAAAATCTTTAAGTTTACAAAATAACATTATTCAACTGACTAACTTAACACTTGGAAATAAAACATTTTTATATAATATAAATGCATACTAAGCTAAATAAAAGTATATTCAGCATTAGGTGGTTGGATAACTAGTGCAAAAGCATTTGTGCAGTGCAAAATGCATTCGAAAAATGCATTTTTAAGTCACTTAAAAAAATTATAGCTTAGTTAGTAACGCCTGTAATGGACCCAAATCAGGCTCCCGAGGGTTTTCGAGGTCGCTGATCCCAAATATGACAAATCGGTCAATCGCCGACCTGGAGCTTAGAATTGATGATAACCGTCATCTTGGAGGCTTTTCCTGTCACTCACTTCTTCCGGCGGGGGGTCACCGATGCCGGATTAGAGAAGAGCATCCCAAAAAACCCTTTGATGCGATTTTCGCTTTGTTTACGCTAATTTTACAGAAAAACTCCCGTAGGTGATGTCCATTCCATTCAAGTACACCAAGTGTCCGGGGGTGGTCGCCGATACCAGATTTGGAATCAGCGACCCAAAAAACCCCAGGGTGTGAAGTCTCGTTGCAATAAGGAGTGAGTTTCAGGAGACGCCTCAAAGATAACGGTTGTCATCAATCCTTTTCCGCAACTCTCTGTGAATTGTGGAAAAACAGGCAGTTTTTGCGGTCCCTCTTTTTTGTGTATAAGAATTAAATGTCACTTGTGAATCAAATGTCACTTGTTTCAGCATTTTTTCTGCAAATTTTTTTATTTATTTTACTGGAATTTATATCAATATTAATAAAACATGCAAAATATGTCTAACAGAAAAACACCTCAAATACCCAGTACACAAAAACTCATTTCTCGTTTTTGCCGTACCTCAAAGCCAAAATCGCAAAATTATACGCACTGTTATAACTTTCAACTTTCTTCGGCAAAGATTGATTATTTTTCTTATGTCTCGACGTGTAGAATAAGGGTGATAACAAGCTTACTATGTAAATATACAAGGCAAAAGTTAGGCCTATTTATACGCAGCGTGTTTGAGAGATTATACTTCAGGGATGATGGCATAAACAGGGAAGGATTTCTTTTTTTTGACAGCAACAATTTATCCTAGGCTCAGCTTGTTAGTAAAACGTCATCTTAAAAAGAAAACTGATGGATGTTAAAACTGAAATTTTTTTTATATGAATAAACCTACAAGTTTACCTGTGGATTAAGTCCGTGTCTTGTATAATCTAATCTTATCTAATATAACATATATAAAAAGGGAACTGTGTGTTTGTATGTCCATCGTTTCCTTCATAACTACTCACTGCCACCCACTAATAGTTATTATTAGTAGCCTTATCTCACTTGCAAGTAAGGGAGTTTGGTCGCGGTTGGTGGAATGGCTGCCTTCTCTAACTCATGTGAACTTCTAGAAAGTTCTTAAAATTTCCGGAATGATCTAAAAAGTTCCAAAATGTGTGCAACTGTTAAAATCGTTCCGAAATAGTCTAGAAAGTTTTAAAAATTTCTGGAATTATCTAGAAAGTTCCAAAATGTGTGCAATTGTTGTAATCGATTTAGAATGTTTTAGAAAGCTTCTGGAATGATCTAGAAAGTTTTAAAAATTTCTAGAATGATCTAGAAAGTTTAAAAATGTGTGCAACTGATGTAATCAATCTAGAACGTCTAGAAAGTTCTAAAAATTTTTGGAATGATCTTGGAAGTTCCAAATTGTGTGCAAGTGTTGTAATCGATCTAGAATGTTCTAAAAAGTTTCGGCAATTATCTAGAAAAATCCTAAAATTTCCGAAATGATCAACAAAAATTCAAAATTACTTAACTAATTATTATTTTAAAGGGTTAACTGATAAATTAATTTCGTATATACTATATACAACGAACGTTTAATGATACAAAGATTTGTTTACAAATATAAGATAGATAAATTTATTGTACAATCATTACGCGTGCGATGTATGTCGACCCGAACAACGCCGGTTTTTGCATCTAGTATTTTAAAAAACTTTAACAACTTATTTCGACCGTTTAAAAATTGAAAAATATCCGAGGTTGTAAAGATAGTATTACCATTTAATGTAATTATTTGGAAAAGTAAAGTACAGGTGTTTTAATTTAATCTTTAATAAATTTACAAGCAATTTCTATAAGCTCTCGCTGGTTGTGTAGGATAATAATTGTAGGTATAATAATTAGAATAATACCGTCCTTTGAGCTTGCTTTATTTACGAAATTAAGCTGTTCTGAACATGGGCATATTTTGTAAGTTTTATAGCTAGATTTGGGCTATATAGGCATTATTGCAAATTACTTTTTTGACACTCCATATCATATTGGTAAATATTTTATAAACATAAAAAAACGAATCCCTTTTAATATTATTTTCTTTAGATATATTGGCAGAACTTATTTAATTTTAGTTTAAAGGTGTTAACCTGTTATTAAAATTATGGGTTTATTTTAAACAAAATAGAAACATTATATTTTCATTCACAAATTGTATACTTGGTAAACGTGTTTTTTAATAAAGGTAATAAATTACTAAGTGCGACATTTAATAGCTTGAAGCGTGGGTTCCGTGGCAGTAACAGTGTAATTCTTTTAACGACCTTAGATACGTCCAGCAACGCCAAAAAAGCGCAATTTTTGTAGGAATAAAAATAGAAATGAATAAAAATAAACAGTAGACATTGTTTACCTATATTTAAACTATATAAAAAAATATTTTATTTTAATTATATAAAAAATACTACATAAAAAATCCCGTTATGCATAACACTAAAAAAGTTGCTCCACGGTCTGCCCGATATCTCCAGCAAATGTTGATAGATATACAAAATTAAAAAAAAAAATGTAAAATAAAGTTGTAGTTTTCGTCTGTCGAGCCAATATTTCGAATTTTAAAAAATTTACCAATTTATGGCAGTTTTAACAAAAGTATGCGTTTTACGTCATAAATTTTACACCTAAAATTTTTTAATTAAAATATTAAAAATCCGGCTTGACAGACGATAGAGAAAATTATTTTAAATATTCAGAAAAAAAAACATTAAAAAATATTAAAAACTGCATGAGTTATCATGCAGACCGTGGCGGAAAAAGTAGTTCCGAGAAAAATGCGTTTAAAGTATTTCAAGTGCATTTTGCTCGAAATTTATGAAATTTTATATTTATTTTGTAAACCTTGAAAATAAACCCTAAATATATTTTTATAAGACTATAGAAATGTTCCCAGTATATTTTAATAATAAAGAACTGACACACTGCAGCCGCTCCGACAGTAAAGGTCAGTCGTCCCAAACACACAAATGACAGCTACCTGCGCGCACAAAACTGGTCGGGCGGTCACATTTTCTATTATAACTTTGAATTTATGGGAAATTTCTGCAATCTGTTCACAGAAATAAGCCTAAAACTGTAGAGAAGAACAATCTATTTAAAAAAAAAACGACTGAGAAAACTAAACGCAACGTATCTTAACTTGCGATTAACCTCTGTTAGTTAAGTAATTTTTTGTATTTTTAAATTAAATTAAATAAATATTAAATAATTCTAATAGTATATTATATTATAAGGATTAAAAGTGCACTTTAAGTCCGTATGATATATACTATTTTTCTTGACCAAGTTAAAATTAATACATTTAGTTATTTCAAACTCGTTTTTTTAATCCAAGGATTAAAATTAGAAGTTTTAATCATTGGATTAAAAGTGTTGCTAATCAACGAGCACATTTTTGTACGGTATGAGAATTGATAGCTTTTGCACCTGAAAATAATACAAAAATGTTAACATTTTTGACGGTTGGAGAAAAATATATTTTTTAACTAACTGTTATTTTATTGTATACCTGTAATATTTTTACCAAGAAATATTTTTGAGTTTTTGTCAGATATGACCACTGTTTCCAGGGTATAAACCTGTGCACTTAACAAAAAAATTGACCCTTCTATGTTTGCAGGCAGACCTAAAAAATACTTTCAAAAATTTTAAAAAATTCGGATCTTTTAGTTTAAACATTTTCCTTAAAATATGTAGGTACCCAAAGTTATAAGTAAAAAAAACAATTGGTGTCCTGAACTTATCTGGACTGGACTTAGGACCGACTGTATTTGAAATATAACATCGGACTAGGAAGGAACTGATTCCTTTGAGGCTGTCCCCCTATTAATGGGATATGCGTACAATGGCCAGCGCTGGCCGATTGCGCAGTATTTCTTTTTAAGTAAAATTAGGTTTTTTTATAATTTCAATTAACATAAAGTATTTTGATATAAAAATAATGATTTTGACGTGTGATTTAAATATAAGCATAATTTTACCTATATTTACCGCTGCTGTTATTAAATTTAATTGTGTGATTGTAATTATACAAAATTATTTATTTTCTAAATTAAATAATAAAAACACCTTTAAAAAAGTCTTCAAAAAGTAGTTTTACAAAAACATAACTTTCTAACTACATTTTGTTGACAGTTATTAAAGTAAACTAAATTGTGTGTATAGTTAACTACATATCTTTTTGTAATGTCGCCATATTTTAAGTGTTCTTGGGCAATGGCATACGAGTTGCAAAAGTAGTTAATTTAAATAAAAATCTTTGTTTAAAAAATCATCTTGCATAGCATAAGAATAAATGTGTGTCATACTTTATTGTATCAAATAAAAATTTAATTTAAAGACCCCTTAATTAAAAGCTCAATCATTATAAAATACAGAAGGTTAAAAACTAAATTCGAAACATCGTTTTTTATAACTCATCGCTAATACACCACTGTCTTTGTGTACATAAATTAAAGTAACTCGCTAGTGGCACGGATAAGATAACTAGATTAGCGCGCTGCCGACTTGAATTGTTACGTTTATTTTGTATAGCGATGAGAGCGAGCGCGTTAAACTAGATAGAAATTTGGGCAAATCGGGTAAACAGCCACTGTGTCATGATGACGAAAGGGGGGATAAGTGAAATGAGGTCGGATTCGCAAGATCTGCTGGGAGCGAAAATATGTAAATGGAGCTTAATTTCGGAGAAATTGTTTAATATTGAATTTCTTGAAAGAAGCAACGAAGGAAAGAAATAAACTGATAGTAGAATTGTTTGTTAAAATTGTCCACCTTTTTTTGTAATTGGTTAACAAATGTTTTGATAATTTACTATTCGGGGTGTTTGACAAATATTTTAAACGCAAATGTATGAGCTTTCTGTAATTGCAAGTCATAATAACAAAACAAAGAAACATAATTACTTATGTCACACAATGGCCAAGTTCCTCATTTCCTCAAAACAAAAATTAAAAACAATTCATTTAATAAATATAGCTCTACAACATATATTGCAATGCCATACACATACCTAGAAAAAGAATTATATTATTTTAAAAAACATGACATAATTGTACTTAAAAGACTTACTTTTTCACCTTTAAAAAGTAAGGTTTCTCATGGACAGGGAACTAACGTTGTGTAATTTCATTTGTTTTTCAAAGAATATATGGGTATGACAACCCAATATCTTAATAACACACCACTTCTAGCTAAAGCATGTCCTGCTGCAGCAAGTTACTTTATTTTTAATCACAACTTAACTTTACTTTGGAACTTCACGTAAAATATATCAATTTAAATTTAACACAGACAATTATTTAAGTTGCTTTTTAGCTTAAAAACGTAAAATTTGTACTAAACCTTATAATTTAAATTAGTTACAAAAAAAAATGTAATAGCCAAGTATCTTGTGCTAACACGGAGAAAGTAGTATTAAACTGCCATGAAAAACTGACATTTCTATCAAATTTTTAAATAGAAACATTTCGGTGATTTGCCCGAAAATGCAATAAGAAATTTTTACTTTTTTTATCTTGGGACAGTCCACGAAGGCTGATGCTTAAGTACTAACGTACCGTGGGTGTCTTCAGTGTGGTGAGAGGAGTTTGTTCACACGGGACTTAAATTTTTGGAGATTGGAAGAAGGAAAAACTTCTGCGGGCAGCAGGTTCCATAGTCTTGACACTCTAGGAATAAAGGAACGAAGAAAGCGGGAAGTTCGGGGCCTCTCTAACTGAAATGTAAAAGGATGCATAAAAGTTGCACTACGTGTTGCTCTGTTGGGAGCTGCCAGAGAAGGAATTATACTGGCCAACTCCTCTGAGCAGAAGCCGTGAAAATACCTATAGAAGAGCAACAGATTCCCCAGAGCTCGACGATGGGCAAAAAGGGAAAGCCTTTCTGTGAGCGTGGGATCATTAATAAGACGAACGGCTCTTTATTGAATGAAGTCCAGAATGCTAAGTGTTGTATGAGACGCCATTCCCCAGACATGAGAACAATATTCTAAAGAGGCTCTGATTTGGGATGCATTCAGAGTATACAGATTGGAAGAAGAGAAATAATTTCTTGCTCGAAAGAGGAATCCAATTTTTTTTAAAGCTGCCGAAGCTATGGATGAAATGTGTTTGTGCCAGTTGAGGTTATTCCCAAAAGTAACGCCGACTAGATTAAACGACTCTTTGTTCTGCAGAACTTGGCCGCTCATATGTAAGGGATGAGCATTCGCAGACTTTTCGCGACAGCGAACGCTGACTGTGTTTTTGAGGCATTAAACTGAACACGATTTTTGGCACCCCAATCCAAGATAAGTTTAAGGTCTTGTGAAAGAGATATCTGCATTGACCTGCGCTTGTTTTCAAAATCAGAATTACACGGTGGCTTAAGAAATTGAATACTAGAGTGGAGGGTACTATCGTCAGCAAAACTATGAATGGGATTGATTGTGGAAGAGAAGATCGTTAATGTGTAGAAGAAACAGCGTGGGTGCCAGCACTGAGCCTGGGGTACCCCAGCATTAATTTGGTAGAAGCTGGAGGAATGATCATCTACACTAACTGATATACGTCGATTAGAAAGGAAACTGGAAAGCCAAGAGCAAAGCTTAGGTGGAAGATCGTAAGAAGGAAGTTTGTTAAGAAGCCCATCATGCCAGACCTGATCGCAGACTTTGGATATGTCAAGAGCAACGATCTGGGATTTACCAAAAACTCAAGGGCTTGTTCCAGTTGTGTGAGACAAAGGAAAGAAGATCAGCTGTGGATCTACTGATCCATATTGTCTATCATGTAAGATCTTATGTTTTCCAGATACTTTAAGATTTGAGAATTAATGACTTTTTCCATTACCTTACAAATAACTTAAAGAAGCGATATAAGTCTGTAGTTAGAAGGGAGACTTGTGGATCCTTTTTTGGGGACAGGTTGCACACGTGCAGCTTTTCAGCTCTCCGGGAAAATGTCCATGTCGTAAGAGATTCGAAAGAAGCGAGTTAAGATGAGTGCAAGCTTAGGAGCACATTTTTTAAGACGATTGCTGGTATGTCATCCAGCCCAGACGTTTTTTGATATTAAGTGAACAAAGGATACGCTTGATCTGTTTGACTTTAAAAATAATATCGGACATTTTATGAGAAACAGGGACAACTGTTGGAAGAGAAAGATTAATAGGAGGATCGAGGTAGAATTGGCAGCAAATTGTTTGGCAAATAGTTCCGCTTTTCCTTTGGAGGTAGGGACAATTCCATCTTCAGAGATTAGGGGTGGAAAAGAATTTGTGCAAAAGTTCTGACTAATATTTTTGGCAAAGGACCAAAAAGCTTTACTGCCATTTGAGCAAGAGAGAACTTTATCTTTTATTCGATTGTTAAAACGATCTTTGGCTTCTGAGATGGTCTGATTATACTGATTTCTTGCTTCGATGCTAGCCTGTCGATTTTCGGGACTGGGGTTTTGAAGAAACTTTTTGTGGGCTTGAAGTTTTAAAAGTCTGGCTTTGTCACAGGATTTAGAAAACCACGGTTTGTGATTTGAAGTTATGGGGTTCTTTTTTGTGTGGGGAATATAGGTCTCAATGCCTAGTTGAATTGTTTCGGTAATTTGTTTACATATTTCTGAAGGATCGTGAGTAGAAAAGCAGGTAGGATTCCAAGGGTAGCTGGCAAAGAAATCTCTTAGACCATCCCAGTCGGCCGAATTGTAGTGCCAGACGGTTCGTGGCGGCATGCGTTCAGTTGTCTCAAAATGAGTAGAGTATGATACGGTGACCAAACCATGGTCAGAGCGACCAAGGGGATGCTTGATAGAGTTTGGGGATGGAAGTAAGAAAGAGATCTAGGGGTTAGAATTATGGGTGGAAACCCTAGGAAAGTAGGTAAGTTCCATAATTAGATTGGTGAGCGAGTTGCTGATTGCGAAATTTTCTGCTGCTCTGCCTTGTGTATTAGTTTTTGTGGAGTCTAGCCAATCCTTATTATGAACATTAAAACCCCCGAGGACGATTACTTTGGCCAATGGAAACTGGGAAATAATATTGTCGATCTTTATTGAAAGGAAATCAAAGAACTCGTTGTAGAAATTGTCAGACGGGAACCGGTATATACAGCAGATAAATTTAGTAGAAGATCTGAAAGTGAGTTTAAGCCAAAGAATATCAGGCCTACCCGATTCGAGGTTAGAAACCCTAACACAAGCCAGGTCGTTGCGAACGTAAGCACAAACACCGCCATGGGGTCGAAAAGATGAAATGAGTTCATAACCTGGGAAAAGGAGGTGGTTGGTTGCTGTTTTGGGACTTATTTGGGTTTCGGTAAGAAATAGTATGTGGGGTTTGGAGGATTGAAGATAATGGTGAACAGAGTTCACGTTAGAGTTAAGCCAACATATATTTGTGAACGATATTAGACTTTTCGATGGTGGCCCCCCAAATGTACCCCCCGCCCGGAGAACCGAATGGAGGGGTATTTTACCTCCGGATAACTTTACATTTGGGTGTGCCATCATCATTATTTCCAAATTTTAGTAGAGTGGAAAACAAAGAAAGGAAAGAAAGAAAAAGAACGAAGAGGAAGAAGGAAAACTAAAAGAGAAAGAAGGAGGAGGAAGAAGGAAAACTGACTCACCGCCCAGAATTCGAAACGTACTAAGACTTCACCAGTCCTTTAAAGGGCAAGTGGGGTGGTACCGCCACAGGCGAAGAAGGCTCTTCTACCACCTCTACGTAACTACTTACGTAATAAAATCAAAGAACTTTCAGTAATATTATCTCAACGGCACACATATCTGTACTGCAATTTCTTGTGCTTTGCCGACCTCCAAAGCTTTACTTAACGCGTGCGTGACGTACTCTCATGACGATCCTACGCTGTTCCGCGACCGCCTAACCCTTTTGCGTCGAGCGAAGGGCCCGAGCTTTATTGGATACATCGTCTTGCTACGTAATCACAATGTTCACGAAAGCATGTCGATGTGTCAGCGTTGCATAGCGACGGGCGGCTTCCTATGTTTCGTTATTTTTAGATCATAAGGATTTTTTATGAATGATTTAAATTTATTAAGGCGGTGTTGTCACGATTAAAGGAAATTTACTGATTAAAGTAAAATTTTAATTATTTTACAAAATTTAAAAGTAAAGTTAATGTACTCGTGGCTATAAAAAAATAGCTTTCAGGTTGCAAGAGGTATTTTGCACGCACCTCTCGGACTGTCCTGTTGTCCTACAGGTTCATCTAGTTATAGGCTTCTACTTCGCGTGCTTATAGCGTGGGTAGGTACCAACCAAACCCCAAAATTGTAGGTGTTAACTCGGCTTCATCTTCAAAAAATTGCCAGTCAAAAAAAATGGCATTCAATTCGTAAGTTTTAATTAATAAAGGAGCGTAAAATTATGTTTTAAAATTTTTGTAATGTTTTAATAATAAGTTATAAATTTTAACAAAATTTACAACAATAAATAAACACAACTTCGATGGGACTCAAACCAGAACCAGAAACAAAAATTCGCATAAATATTGGTAAAAATGTACGCACCATTATATGTGAGGTATGTGTGCAAATCAATGTGCTGAAGTTTTTAAAAAGCGTTATTCAACTCCTCAAGAAGTTATGATTAACGAAACTCCTAAAAAAACTGCCTTTTAGGTAACCTTAGATACGCATGTTTTGTTAAAAATACTCGTAATAAAAAACGAGTGCAATAAGCTTGTCTTCCTCCAACCTCTGCTTCTGCTCATCAACATCTATTTCGGGTATATTATCAAGTTCAAGTGTGGTTTGGTTATCAACTAGACCCAAAAGACTGGGGTTGGAAGTTGATCGACAATACATTGAAACCAGTCCAGACTTTACTCCCAGCTGCGCCGGAAAAACTCCTTAACACAATTTTATGCATCTGTAAAAGGGATGTAGCTCTACAGAAAAGTTGCCTTTTTTAGTTTTCTGGCATGCACTAGATGTCACGGCCAGTGCTCCAATGTTGAATTACCACAGCACATGACTCGACTGATATCAACGAGGAGACATGTGATGCATCGCTATTAGGGCAACTTACTTGCACCCAGCAAGAAGAAGGAGAAGAAGAAGAACAGGGATCGGATGAACGAGAAGAAGAGGAAACAGAAGTATTGGACGATTATGATTCTGACGAATAATTTTACCTAGTTTTTTAAAAGTTACACCGCTTTTATCACTTTTGATACTACTTTTTTATTATTCCATTTTTGCGCTGTAAATGTGGTAGCTTCACCCATTGTTTTATTATATTTTTTTTTTCTGAAACCACCAGTTTATTGAAGAAAGATTATTTAATATAACCTTCAGCTACGCTGCTTGATTACCAACCAACGTGTCTTTTAAGGCTGGTAATATCAGCCCCTCTGTCTACTGGTAGTGTGACTGATGTATGCTGTAGGCAATAACCGCTGTATTGCTCGCAATTATGATGTTTAAAATAGAATGCAATCTCCTTTCAACACTTCCGATCTTGTGTATCCTCAATACTATTTAATAGCATACCCCACTTTGAACTTCAAAAACAAAATCGTTTTTCATTATAACCAGCTGGATGGGAAGTGGCATATTTTTTATATACCTAGTTTTAAATACTTATTACCTACCATATTAAAAAAATCTTGATTTCCATGTTTGCTGTTTAGAAATGTCACATGTAGTAAGCGCCATGATCTTTAATATTTTCCATTTTTATATTAACTAGCTTATTACATCTCAGTACTCCGGATAGTGCAAAGATTATTATGACGTCTGATGCTAAATACTGCTTATTGGGAGCCACAGCTAGGAACTTTACTTGACCCCTCGTAAAAACACTTGACTTTTAGAGCTAAAGCCTTCACTTTTTTTCAAAAGCACTATTTTAAAGGTTTAAGGTCCTGCTAATATTAATATTCTCCCTGATATTTTTATAAACGCTCGTATCATTGAATAATGCGAATACATATTGGAACTTTTCATATTCCTTATCATTTCCGAAAAATATGTTAGGTTTTTTTACCATATGCTGTTTTTATAAAGGTGTCTTAAGTAAAAAAATACTGTTTTTTATGTTTTAGTTTGTATAAATTGAATTGATAAAATCTACTGGGCAAAACATTAACAAGGTGTTTGTATTTAACGATATAAATAAAAAAATTTAAAGATTATACTAACCTGAATATGACACTGTTCAATAAATAATATATTTAATTCATTAAATTAAATGTTTTGTTTTCATTATTCGATTTTTTTTTTTAAATAAAATCGGTCTATCACATCTGAAATTTACTATACCTTTGTTTCAGTTTAAATTTCTTTATAATAATATTATTTATTGTTTTAAATTAAGAGTTTTTTAACGAAATTTTTATTGGGTAAAGTTTGTAAAAGTTTTAAAACTGCTTCTTATAAATTTGTCTGGAAAATTTTTAGGACAGAAAGTTGGCAACTGTAGTAAATTTTTTCGTCGAAAGCAGTAAAAGATTTTGGCATCCTAAGGCGATTTTTAGCCAGTATTTTATCAAGTTACGAAGATAGTTGTTTTTAACTTGAAATATAGATGTTTACTCCAATTCGATAGTTTTATTTTGATGTAGTGTCTCTATGGCGTTACGTTTATTATTCTTTTAGTTACATCTTTAGTACAAAACGTAGAAAAATTGCTGGCATTTAAATTTCTTTAAAATTGAAAAATAATGATAATATAATAATTATAATATATTTTTAAAACAAGGATATTTTAAAAATAATAAATAATATTTTGTGTTACAAAATTATTTTTTACAATAAAACATTTACGTTGGGTTAAAGTGATCCATATTTAAACTCAATTTTTTTCGCTATTTTTACTTTTTTGAGCACGCAGTTTCCCTAAGAACCGATTTTTTAAACACGTATGCTGTAACTTCAAAGCACTTCTTCGAGGTAAAAATTCCAGATCGAAGTGAGTGGCAGCAACCCGATCTCCCCGGCACGGTTGGAGACATCATCTGGTATACGGATGGTTCCAAAACCGAGCAGGGAACTGGAGCGGGCGTGTACAGTAAAATGAGGAATTCACAATTCTCCATTTCACTAGGAACGCACAGTTCTGCATTTCAAACGGAAATATATGCTTTACTGCACTACTGCAAAATAAAATAACAGGAGGGCTTATAAAACAAGCGGATCTGCATAATAACAGACAGCCAAGCCTCACTAGGGGCACTAGTGAGGCTGGCAGGACATTCGGGGATAGAAGGCAACGAAAAAGCGGATGAGCTAGAGAGACAGGGATCATCCACACCATACTTTGGGCCAGAACCTGCCCTTGGAATGACCAAAACCACAGCACGAAGGCAAACCAGGGAATGGATCCGAAACAAACACGAAGAATACTGGGGAAACCTCAGTAGAATAAGACATGGAAAAAGCTTCATAAGAGGCCCATCCAAAAGAACGAAGAAAGAACTACTCAGACAAAGTAGGATAAGACTTCGCATAACAGTATGGTTGCTAACAGGGCATGATAACCTAAGAGGACACCTACACAAGATAGGCTCATACAATGGGGACCCAAGTTGCAAAATGTGCGACAAGGGGGAAGAAACAGCCTACCATATCCTGTGCGAATGTAAAGCATTGAATCGCAAAAGACAGGCATTATTTGGGCAACCGGAAATGAGCCCACAGGAATATATCAACCAACCAGTCTCGGAGTTATACAAACTTGTAGAAGGAACAAGACTAATGGGAGGATTGATATAAAAGACAATGGGAGATTAGGCACAAAAAGCCCAAGAGGCTGCGCTGCCTCCGGTAGTTAATCAAGACGGCTCCCAGGGAAGAAGAAGAAGAACTTTAAAGCAGACCCGAAGAGGTGGCGATATCAGCAAAAAAAAGTATAGGTATAAAGTCCGGTAAACTAGGCGGATTTACATATACTAAAAAAATTAGTTTGCTTTATGAGTAACAATATTTTACCATGACGGTATCAAAAAAAAATCTATTCCTTTTAAGTATATAAATATGCATATTTTAAAATTTAGTTGTAACAAAATAGTATCTTATTAAAGTATTTAGTTTTTAAATTTTTTAAAATTCACCCTTTCGAAGGGAATAGGGGAGCTTTTATTCACATTTTTATTTTTAATTTTTAATTTATTAATGTTATAGTGTGTCGATGTCCTGTTTACATATTATGTATGCTTCAATTGCTGTGACTCCTGCTTGACGAATAGCACTGGTGATAGTTTTTACCGAAAGTGCACTGCTAGGATATTTGTTTGATTAAAAATTTTGCCCGAAAATCCAAATTTCTTTATTTCCTAAAAAAAGTTAGTCTTTATGATAAGCACATTGGAAATATTCTAAAGCACTTTTTTCGGTTATTAAATATCACGTTGAATAGGAAACATATTTTATAATTGATTATGGTTTTTGGGTAGGTTTAAGGGACGCTTATATTGGATGATTTTGACATCAACTTTCTTTTTTCTGTAATACATATACCTATCTTGCTCAGAAAAAGTTGTGGATATTTTTTTAAAATTGCGATTTTTCTTAAATCATTTTATTTTGCAATATATATTTTTAAATTTTATAACGTGTCATTTTGATAGAAAATTTGTTTTTTTTTTGCAAAAGAGCTCTCTATATCTTTTTGCTAAAAATGCATATATTTTGAAATAACTTGGAACTTACCCCGTTTTCAAAAATGCAGGCCTAAATTTAATTGCACTTTTAAATTACTTATAATTAGGCACCCAAAAACCATAATGAAACATAAAATGGACTTTACAAATTTGTTTCTTATTACCTCTTTTATTTCTTTTTAGTCAACAGCCAATTTTTTTTTTGTAATTGCCAATTTTTTATTTCTGTGTGTACAATAAATAATATTCTTTACTTAACGTTAAATAAGCCTTATTTGTCTATTTTATTTTTCATTAGTTTTGGTACCTTTAGTACTGTTTCAATAAAAATATTTACATGAGGAAATCCCGACAAAAAATTGTTTTAACAAATATTTAACTCAACGTTTAGTCCAATTCGGTAAACGTCTTTTATTAATACGAACTTAAAAGGATTTTAATTTAACTTTTTAATATCTGTGGTTGTTGCAATTTGAAAAGCCAGCTTTTACCTTCTTCAACTTTCATTAAATATGGTTTTATACAGAGACTTAACCAGCGAGACTGTATAACGCTTTCGGTTTCAAGTTCAAATTAATTTCAAGTTCGTATTACATTAAAATCGCCATTTCGAGTGCAACGAACACAATTTGGCCGCATAACTTTTGAAATGAAACACGAAATAGGCACTTACTTGGGCAGTGGTGGTACAGTAAGAAACATTTATCGAGATTTTTAATTTGACGAATATTCTAGATTTACTTAAAAAAAAATCTTAAATGTAACAGTTGGTTCCATAATATGCTATTTTATTTTAAGTGTTTTTGGCGACTTTTTGAAAAAAAAACTCATGTTTAACTTAGTTTTGCTTTATGTTTTTTATATTATTTTGCATATTTTACATTTTTTTAATTACCAGTCCCGAAGGTGGAAAAATTTTGTATTAAATTGTTACATTTAATCGGCTGTAATATCCCAAACCTTCGACTATGCATATTTTTATTCTTAGTCTACCTTAATATTTTGCTATTTTAGTTTTACTATTTTTCGCTACATACCTTTTTTTAAAATTTTTTTTTGGTCTTTGTTACTTCCGAGTTTTTTTTTGCTAGTACTTTATTTTTATCTTTATTTTATTGCTTGGCTTATCTTCCTTTTTTTTTTGTTTGGATATTTCTAGCTACAAAAATGGATGATAAATTTTATTTGCGTAATGTACGTAAGTTTACGTTGTCATTTTTTTTTATTTTTAACTAAAAGCTGTTAATTTTTTTTTTTTTTTTTGATATAAAAACACAAATATTTCCACTTAAAACCGTATAAATAAAAAAAAAGATAAACTCAAAAAATGTAGCTGTTTCTATAAGTTAAAAATTGGTTTGTAAAAAAAGAAAAATATTTGCACATTGATCTTTAAAAATTTACACAAATTTACGGGTACCCCTTTCTTTCAAACAGTGTAAAAAAATCTGAATAATAATTTGTATAAATGACTATAATCATCTACATCATTATCATCGAAATTTCTGTCTTCTTCTAATTCTTAATCACGGAGCTTTCAGGATTGGTGCCTCCTCGCCTATAATCTGAGATGGGATACTAAATATAATTATTAATTTAAATATTGAATTTAACAATAAGTAAAAAAAGAGCCTATAAAAAAACATTTTTGATGAACTTGTGAAACTGGAAGTTCAGAAAAATATTATAATATTTTTTAAAAGTACATCCAAAATTAAAAAAAAAACTGAGAAAAAAATCTTAATATACAGTGTGTCTACTTAGGTTGGCAACATATGGAAAACTTTTTTATTATTAATTTTACGAAAAGAAGTTATTCTTTATAAAAAGCTCTGCATGTTCTGAAACCTAAAATGCAATCAATAGATATCAATTTTTTTCAATTTTATACGAGGTATGTCAAAAAATATGAATTTTGCTTAGGAGTAAAGTACCTATATATTTAAAAATATCGAAAATTGTTAGTATGAAAAGTTGTTCGGAATTAAAAACTATGTTTACATATGTAATTACATCTTCTAATAAAAAAAAATATCAAATATTGCCGGCTTTTCTACTCAATTTCTACCAAATTTCGATAAATGCAATGTCAGAGCATCCTAGATTAGATGTACAATAATTACAGTTAATTTTTTTGTTTTGAGAAATAAAAAAATAGATATTATAAATTAATGCAACTGCATATTTAAACGTGATTTTTGTTAAAAATAAAGGTACTTTACTCCCCTACAACTACAAAAATTACGACTAAAATTCGTATTTTTTGACTTACCTCGTATAGGGTTGAAAAAAATTAATATTTAATGATTGTATTTTAGTTTTTAGAGCATGCAGAACTTTTTATGAAGAATAACTTTTTTTCGTAAAATTAATAATAAAAAAGTTTCCCATATGTTGCCAACTTAAGTAGACACACTGTATATTTAATACGCCGCACAGTGCTGTTTACTTTGGATTTGCTGTACACCAAAGTATATTTTGTAGTGGTAGTAGTAGTTTGAAAAAAAGAATCTCTTACGTTTAAAGTGAATATTTAACCCTCATCTTTTATTAAATTTATTGCTCTTTTGAACAATTACCTAAAAGTTATTTTTATAAATTAATTGAACACACATATTTAACAGTTAAAAGTGGGGTAGTTTTAAAGCATTAAAAATACATATTTCATGTTTATTTTATGTTCAGTGGAGAGTAAAGCCAATATTTAATCAGCCTTCCAGGGTTATTGAAAAGCGATGTTTACTAAACCATAAAACAGAGCTCATTTTTCTACGTCACTGAAGTCGACATTTGCATTACTCCAAATTTAAATTCACCTTTAAAATTTAATTAAAAAGGAGCAGAAGCAACCGAGCGTACACGAGATAACACCAAAACAAAGTCGGACTGGGCTCGCAAAATATGAACATAAAATAAAACAAAGATACTCTGAAACGAGCTGCTAATTTAAAGCACCATTAAAAGAAAGTAAAAGAGTTGCATTTTAAGGAAAATGAACTAACTAATTTTTGCGATATCCTTGTTAGCGAAAGAAAATAGGTGTGTTAAAGCAACTTTATCTTATAGTTGGAAAGCTTTGCGTCCTATGTTTTTAGTATCATGGGGATCTCCAAAACGGTAAGAGGTAGTTGATTAGTTTAAATTTGGCAAAGTTGCATATTGGGGAGCTTAATAATACACCACTAAAAAACTGACGTTTATTTTTGTACTTTTGGAAATATGGCGGAAAAACTGCAATTTTCGTTTTTATTTTTTTTTCTAGTTTTTATTAAAAGTTAGAAAAATTCTAAAAATATATTCTCATTGGAACTTTTTGCGCTTTATGTATTGGTAAAGTCAATTTTTTTACGACGTTGCATTTTCGTTAAATCCTCATCAACTTTATTTTTTTAAACACGGCCCAAGGATTTTTATTTAATTTTTTCATCCCCTTATTATTATTATTTAAATAACAAAAATGTAACGCTTTTATAAGAAATGGTGTGCGTTCCTTGTCTAACTCATTGTCTCTTATGGAAAATATGTTTATTTAACAAAATAAGACCAAGTATTATACATCATTGTAATTGGAATTAAAACTGCTTCAAAAAAATGCAATAAACATTTAAGGACCATATTTAGTTAAATTAAGTTGATGATGGTTTAACGAAAACGAAACGTCATAAGAAATTTTTGACTTTGCCAATAGATATAGTGCAAAAAGTTTCAATGAGAATGTATTTTTAGATTTTTTCTAATTTATAAAATAAACTCATAAAAAAAAAAATGATATATTATTGATCCCCAAGACGCAACCTTACCAAATTTAAACTACCCACATTCTCCTACCGTTTCGGAGTCCTTACTTATTTATATATATATATATATATATATATATATATATATATATATATATATATATATATATATATATATATATATATATATATATATATATATTTCCCAAATTGGTGGGGAATGTATAGAGAATTGGAACCCACGATAAATAGAAAATCGATTAAAAAAACCTCAAACTTATCTTGGATTGGGGCGCCAAAATCGTGTTCAGTTTAATGCCTCAAAAACACAGTCATGTTCGCTGTCGCGAAAAAATCTGCGAATGCTCATCCTTACATATGAGCGGCCAAGTTCTGCAGAACAAAGAGTCTTTTAATCTAGTCGGCGTTACTTTTGAGAATAACCTCAACTGGCACAAACACATTTCATCCATAGCTTCGGCAGCTTCAAAAAAGATTGGATTCCTCTTTCGAGCCAGAAAATATTTCTTTTCTTCCAATCTGTACACTCTGTATGTATCCCAAATCAGACCCTCTTTGGAATATTGTTCTCATGTCTGGGGAATGGCGTCCCCTACAACACTTAGCATTCTGGACTCCATTCAAAAAGAGCTGTTCGTCTTATTAATGATCCAACGCTCACAGAAAGGCTTCCTCTTCTTGCCCATCGTCGAGCTGTAGGGGATCTGTCGCTCTTCTATAGGTATTTTCACGGCTTCTGCTCAGAGGAATTGGCCAGTATTATTCCTTCTCTGGCAGCTCCCAACAGAGCGACACGTAGTGCAACTTTTATGCATCCTTTTACAGTTCAGTTAGAGAGGCCCCGAACTTCCCGCTTTCTTCGTTCCTTTATTCCTAGAGTGTCAAGACTATGGAACCTGCTGCCCGCAGAAGTTTTTCCTTCTCCTCCCAATCTCCAAAAATTTAAGTCCCGTGTGAACAAACTCCCTCTCACCACACTGAAGACACCCACGGTACGTTAGTACTTAGGCATCAGCCTTCGTGGACTGTCCCAAGATTAAAAAAAAAAGGAAAGTTTTAGAAAATTATGTTAGTAAGCCAATCCCGTTTATTGCATGGTTTTATCTATTCAGGTTTTTTTATTAGTGAAATTTTTCTAAACTTCTTCTAAGCAACTTTTTTTGTAGAATATGATCAAGTAGTCAATTTTATTTTCTACGTTTCAGGTTTTTAGAATCGTCATCAACTTTATTTTTTATATGGGCGCCATATTGGATTTTTACGCAGCCAAATAGTGCTTTTTATTCTGATTTTAACAATGTATAACATGTTATAATTTGGGAGTTTAAAACCTCATTTATTTTAAAAAACCAAATATTTTCTCAGTTGGTCTTGATTCCTGCGATCGTCAAGAGAGAGAGAAAATATTAGTTTTTTTGAAATAAATAAGGTTATAAACTCCTAAATTATAACATGTTATACATTGTTGAAATCAGAATAAAAAGCACTATTTGGCCGCGTAAAAATTCAATATGGCGGCCATATAAAAAAATAAAGTTGATGACAATTCTAAAAACCCGAAACATAGAAAACATAAATTGACTACTTGATCATATTCTACAAGAAGAGTTGCTTTAAAGAAGTTTTTACAAATTCGAAAAATTTTCACTAATAAAAAAAATATGACCGATTTTCGAAAATAAATGTTTTAGGTTTTTTCAAAATTTCTCAAAAAGCTGAATAGATAAAACCATGCAGTAAACGGGATTGGCTTACTAACATAATTGTCTAAAACTTTCCCCATTTAACCGATTTTCTATGTATCCTGGTTTCCAAGATCCCCATACATTCCCCATCAATTTGGGACACACTGTATATATTTTTTTAAATTTAAACCTTTTTATATAAGAAAATTTTGTTATTAGTAAATACTTTTTAGAAAACTAACATAATAAAGTAAACTGAACAAAGGTATTGATTTTATTGACTTTCAAAGCGTCCAAAATATTATTTTTCGTACCGACATATTATATTGACTAATATTTAATATTTTTATAAAAGTAATTAAAAAATTAAAAAAAGTGGTATAAAATTATTTTAAAAACTAATACGTCCATATTTTTCAACCCATATTAAGTTTTATAAATACTTTGTTATCATATCGAATGATGACGGATACAAATACAATACTTTGTATTTTTTTTTCATATTTTTTTTTTGTTCCAGGTAACAATTTGTAGACGTATCTATGCTTTACTGATTAATGGTAAGTTAAATTTTAAAAGATTTTCACGATATGTAAGCGTAAAAATAAATAGGCATTATTTGTGGATTTTCTCATTTTTAAAAATAAATCTTGTGTATTTTTTTCCGTAGAACCGTAAAAAACACTGATTTAAATTGAAACAAAAAAAAATACGACATAAATTAGCATTTTGTTAATGGGACACCTTATTTAATGGTTCAGGAAATGATAAAAATAAGACGATTTATCGTTTCATCAATACATTCTATAAAAAATTTGCCATTTTTATTAAAAAATTGAAAAAAAAAACAATAAACAACTAAAGTCACACACAAAAAGTCAATATTCTGTCAAAGTGTAGCGTTTATTACTTTTTTAATATATATTGATAAAAGTAAAGCCTTCTTATTATTAAAATTTTAACGTTGTGTTATATCTCGTTTGTTTTAATTTAAATCTTTTTTTAAGTATTCTTTTAGATTTAACAAAAATGAATAGAAAACTGTTTTTAATACAAGAAAAGTAACAAATATGGCTCTGTTTGGTTTTCATTGGATTACCCTGTTTAAAATAATAAGAAGATTTAAACTCGAAATAACATTACGTTAAACTTTAGCAGTTCATCTCCTAGTCGACTGAGATATTATATTTGCTTAAGTTCAGAGGAACATTTTCAAATTAACCTTTAAAGTTGTGTGCGCTTTTTCTGGAGAGTTTTAAACAATCTTAGCAATTACACTTTTTATTTTATTTTTTAAATCAGTTATGTGTGTGTATTTTTTAATTGATCTTGTGCTGTTTTTAAAAACTATGTCATAACAGTCTGTAAATGACGAATTCTGCATTTGAAGAAATTTCGAGAGTACCTAAATTTTTTACAAGCGCTTTTAAAGACTATGCTATCAAGTCGGTAAAAATAGGTACTAAGTTTATAGAAATATTGTTGAAGTCATTTTTACAAAAGACATATCTCAAATATTCAACTTTTTTAATTTCCCATTTTTTATAGTAAAAACTAGATATTCTTTTGATTATGGTTTACTTGTTTATCTGTCAAATACTAAAAGGTTAGTATTGTTAAGAATGTTTCTTCACGTGCCATTTTTATATGCCAGCGACTACACGATCAATTTTGCAGCTGACCAATTAGTCCTTTGGCTGGACCCCTTTGAGCATGCCACCAGAGGTCCATGGATTTTGCAACGGTATCCGAAGTCTTTTGGGTCGCTGATCACGAAAAAAATGGTTTTAGAGAGGCCCAAAGTGGTCCAAATTTTTGTTTATTTGCAGTTTTTGGTCATTTTTTTTTTTTTTTTGTAATTCTTTCTTACAAATCGTTATTATATGGAAAAATAGTTTAAACAAAAGTTGCAGAGAATTTACTTGCGAACATTTTCAATTTGTTTCTCTAAAACTTTTCTTTACGTCGAGTAATTGACTGGAAGATGTTCATGCGCGGTCACTTCCTAACTTTTTTTGCTGTTGTTATCGATTATATCGCGATAGCGATTATGTGCTTGAATTAGAAAATAAAAAAGAAAATGGTCCAGAATTATTAAGCCTGGTTCTTGTTTTTCATTTAAAGTGTAGGTGACAGGGGATATGTGACCCGCACAAGTTCCTGACACGGCGTCAATGACGCCCGATAACTCGGCTGCTCCATATTACCCCACTCCCCCCTGCGATTGGTAAATGGTCGCGCATGAGCATTTTTCAGTCGATTACTTGACGTACAGAAAAGTTACAGAAAAGAAATGAAAAATGTTCGTAAATAAAATCCCTACCACTTTTGTTTGAACTATTTTTCTATAAAATAACGATTTGTAAGAGAAAACCACAAAAAACCCCAAAAAATGGCTAAAAAGTGAAAAAAGGACCACTTTTGGCCTCTAAACAAATTTTTTCGTGATCAGCGACCCAAAAGACTTCGGATACTGTTGCCAAAACTATTTTTGCATAAATCCATGGATCTCTGGTGGCATGCTTAGAGGGTTCTAGCCAAAGGACTAACTAGTTATTAATTTGTAAAATTATTTTTACCTTAGAAACTACAGTGTACAAGCGACCCTTAAATAATTTTAATTTATAAACAATACATTTTAAATTATATTTTCTATTATATTTATTAACTTTAATTTTTAACTTTACAAATATATCAGATTTTTTATTTAACATGCAAATATAGGTCACCATTTTAAAAGATGCTTTTAAATATGATTTATGAAATTTTTTATTGCGTAAATTTAAACTTAACGATCTTTTTGAGCCATTATAGTCGTATTTCTACTCTTTTAGACCCTTTTTATTACTTTTACCTGTATGTACTAATAAAGTAAATGGAAGAGATTTTTTAAAAAGTGCTTTTTATTAAGAAAATAAAATGGCATCTCTATTTGGAATTTTTAAATTAATATTAGAAACGTATTTTTTTAATAAAATAATAATATTGTTGTTTTGAATCACAGATACTATTTATATTCTTTGTGATTAAATTTATATAATTTTATTTCTATAACAAATAGCAAATAAACCGAGTGTCCACAAAGTCTAAGTACGGGATAATATCTTTGAAGTTTGTAACGGTAAAGAAACCAAATTTTGTCGATTATATATGTATATAGAAATAAACTTTTTGGTGCATTTAAAACTATTTTACCCTTACAGGAGTGACACCAGGATTTTGCCCCCCAAAATTTTAAATGGTACCCTATATTGATATGTAGCTCATTTCAAAGGCCTGGAAAAAACAAGCATCTCTGCATAAACTAAAGAAGACTCTAGATCAGCAATTTTGAATAAAAACTACTTAAATTAATTCAACAAAAATAAATTATTTAAGAGGGCACTCTAATCTGAAAAGTTTTAAAAAATTGATTATATTTTATACTTCGATAGTTTAGATATTTAAAAATATCTCCATAGAAGGATTTTTCAAAATTCGAATTATTTTAAAAGTTATAGCTAAAGTTATTTGTTCGGCGCAATGAAGCACCACAATTTGTATTTCTTTATAAACATTAACATGTTTTAAGTGAAGTATCGTAAATATGACTTAAATTTAAATTGTTAAAGAAACTAGTGTGGGATCCTGTTATTTATTGACGAATATCATACAAGTACCAAATATTCAATATTTATTATTTACAGAACAGCAGGAATATAGCTAGCTAAAGAACATTGCAAACCTGCATCTGCAGCGTGTACTACAATCATTCTTGCAGTTGCAAAATATTGTGTTTAAGTAGTTCAGTAGTTCATCTGGAACTGGTGGTAATATTTTGGTTATAGATTCCAAAAGTTTTTGCAGCGCCCAATCCCATTCTTAAGGTTTAAAATATTTTCCTAACCAAGTTTAAATTTGATAATATAGGTACACGTTTACATGTTAATAATTTAAATATAACTAAAATATACTTAAAGTATTTTTTTAAATTTTTGTTTAATTGCACAAAGTTGGTCAGTATTATTACACGAATATATTAATTATAGATATACCGGGACTCACGGCTGACCTTGAATTATACTCTGTATGGCTAAGCGTTGTGCACTGTCCGCGCTCTATCTTAAAAACGGTTAAGCGTTTGAAAAAAAGGTTGACTTAAAATATCCTAAGTTGCGGACACGAGACTTTATGAGACTTTTGGGACAACTTTTAGAATGCGGTAATTAAGACTTAAACAAGTTTACAACTAATTATATCTCATCCGAAGTTAAACCTTTTTTTGGCTTAAGTTCGTGCTCTATATTCCTAAAAAAATAAAATGAACTATAAAAACCATAAAATTTTCAAATAAATCCATATTAAAATATTTTTGACTTATATTTATTAATTCTTTAAGTAACGCACATTTCTACAAACAATGAATTTGCGACAATTCTTGGTTTTATTCTATTTGTGACGGACTGAATAGTAATTTTTTAAATTTCAAAAAATTATACAGCATTTAAATTCAATAATACTTACACGCTTTATGCTTCTTAAGAAGCGTTTCTATGCTCATGTTGTCGCGTTTTTATCTAAAGAATACGCTTTATAAATATTGTGCACTAATTTTTTGACAGCCTAAATTCGATTTAAGTTAAACAAAATATTTTAAAAAACTGCACACGTGACTTTTTGTAAAAGTAAAATTAATTTTCTATCATTTTTATATTATTTTTTACATTGTCCAGCACAAAAATGTTAAAAATTTAACGAACATTACGATTCCAATCAAAGCTTCGGAATACATCGTATCATAAAACAATAGTTTCAGCATAAAATTGCAATAAAACTGTGCATGGTTGTTTTCTGGCAAATAGCAATTTTGCATCCAGAAAGAAGCAATTTTAAATTCCCTGCACCTAATGTAACCTCTTTTGTATGATATTTTGTACTTGAAGTGAATAATAATGACTGTCATGTGCAGTTTCAGTTTTCTATCACTGAAACTTTTGCATTATGTATAAAAGAAACAATGAAAAAGCTGGCATGTTATAATGGTTTTAATTTGAAAAGCTAGAAATAGATACATATAAAAAAATACAAACAAAATAAATGTTGGTACAGGGTCATTCAACAAGGACTGAACAATGCCATATATTTGTGACTTTTTTATTCGATACGTTTATTATTTTTTTCAATACATATTCATTTTTATTAACAACAAAATTATCTAATTATTTGCTTTACTTTTACCAATATATATTAAAAATAGTAACAAGTGTAACCTTTTCCCTTTTTTTTGATTTAAACTGCAAATTTTTCACATAAAAATTCAGAATTTTTCACAAAATCGTTACATTAAAAAAAACCGGCATTGTATCCATTTTCTTTGTGGATTTAAATTGCCTGGAATGACCATCTAATTTTTATTGTTGAGTAGCAATGTATACAACTTGCAGGTATAAAATAGTATTTAAAACTTTAATACGGCAGTTATAATCCTAATAATTAAAACCTAAATACTTTAAAAAGAATAACTAATTAAAATTATTAAAAAAAACCTGTTATAAATACCAAACACGATTTTATCAGAATTAACAAATTCATTGCATAAATACAAGGTTATAGAAATTTAGAAATATTTTACTTTTTTTAAATTGTTCCCACATTATTCTGGAATTTATTAAGGCTAAAGTAGAGAGTAACGAATATCTGTTTATTTGCGTTTGAAAATGCCATAAGCAAAAACAAGTCTTCCCCAATGGTTAATTGCCTTCTGTAACCCTGGTTACTGTCTTTTTGTACCAGTGCGATACATTTTTTTTATTGTTTTTGCTTTGCCATTCTCAAACGAATATGAACAGATTTTAATTTTCTCTGTAACGTGTACTGTACGTTTAAAAGTCGTTAATTAATATCATATTTATAAAGATAATATAAAGGTTTTTTAGAATATTTTTTTGCCTTGCAAACGAGTGCTTTAGCCACGGAAATTCTTTAATACTGACAATAGGATTGATGAATAAAAATTGATGGAAAAGTTAAAATACCCAGATAAATAGATGCAGGGTAACAATCCTTTCTGTATAGAAATCAGGCTATAATTCCTGCTGCTATTATTTAAAAGCAAGTTAGTACACCTTTAAAACTTCAAATAAAGTAGAACTTGTTATAGCGAGTACAGTCTACCTTAATAAATATCAGAATTAAAAATTTATTATATTTTTTTAATAAGAAGCAAATCCAGTGTTGAGTAGGCTGAAGCCTCGGAAGGCAGATTTTAGGGGCGGTAAATTTGGTGCCAAAAAATTTTTTTTGTGTCTTAATAAAATCAACAAGGGTGGTACTTATATATCTAAATGTAATTAGGCCGACACAAACAATTTAACATGTAATATTTTTTATCACTTCGATAGTTTTTTATACAAATTGCGAGTGATACTTTCAGGGTAAACACATTTCTCGTCCTCATTGATAGATTTGTATCGAAATTAGAAATACGGCAGAAGGCCTACAACAGGTATAATAAAAAGTTTTCATTTCTGACCAAAATAAGTAAATAGTTATCATTAACTGTTACGGAAAAAAACCCTTTCTTGGGAAAAATTTATTCTAACCATGAGAGACTGAGTTCAAGAATGTATACATTTTCAATGTTACGTTACTTCTGAAAGAATTTTGGTAAAACCAGATTCTGGATCATTAAAAAGTCTTTGTTCTTGCGGAAACAGAATGCATTGCAAAACGTTTATCCAAACTTGAATATAGAAGTTCGTGTATAGCTCTATGTACACCAGCGATAAATCGTTCGGGTGAGAGAAGCTTTCTTGGTTAAAACAAGTGAAAAATTATCTAAGATCTACCTTAAGCTAGAAAGCTAAACGCCTTAGCTTTTTTGTGCATAGGGTTAGAAGTAATGTACAAGATTTCATACGACTATATAATTGATAAGTTTGCAAATAGAAAATCAAAAAGGGACTGTAAAATTTTTATAACTAAATTAAATAAATTTAATCGTCATCATCAGCCGGACTGTTACCGGATCATTGAATGTATTGTTTTTAAACTGTAAATAAGAGCAATCTATATATAATATATGTATATATATATATATATATATATATATATATATATATATATATATAAAAAATATATATATATATATATATATAATAATTTTAATGTGGATATATTTATATGTACGTAGGTATATATATTTATTTGTCTGTCCACGTGATTTTGAAGTTATGGCTTGAGCTAAAATCATGAAATTTGGCACAGTGGTAGTCTTTAGCAGTGGCTAGAATCTTACGAAGCCCGTTTTTTGAATTTCGCCCCCGGGACAAAAATAGGAGCAAAAAAGTGTTTTTTTACCGTTAGCTGTACGGAAGGCGTCTTACGGAGACAGAGGCTACTTAATATTGTCTCTCGCCTGGCGGAGACAGGCTTTTCATCTAGTAAGAAATATTTAAGTACATTTACAAAATGTACATCATTGTGTTGGTAATATTAAGGCACACTTACTCCGTCTCATAAGTAGTTCATGATTGAATTTCTATTAGTTCAGAAATATATTCAAAAACTATTTTTGATGCAATCTTAACTTAATGCTTGGGTTGTAAAAATAATTAAGGAACTGACACATTGATCCTCTAGTTCAAAAACTTAATAACTACAAAAAAAGTGGCATAATTATGACGATAGCACAAATCATAAAGTTACAATGTTACTGACAAAAAAACTATAATTACTTGATTGTGAACTAGAGTTTTACATTGTAGAGATCGGTACGGGCGGAAAAATTTGAAAATTTGTAAATCCGCCACTGAGCAAATGTTATTTATTTATTATATATATATATATATATATATATATATATATATATATATATATATATATATATATATATATATATATATATAATATATATATATATATATATATATATATATATATATATATATATATATATATATATATATATATATATATATATATATATATGTGTCGCCATTGTAAATTTGGCCGTTTTAAATGCTAGCCACTTTATAAAACGCGGCCACATTGTAAAATAATCGTTAAGTTTGAATTATTTTATAATACGGCTAGTGTTTTTAGCCATTTTATTAACTGGCCGATCAGATACGAGCCATATTCTTAAATAGATGATTATGATAAAAAAAAATTGCAATTTAAGAAGAAAAACCTAACGAAAACTAATCAAAAAATAACCAGAACTAGATAATAGTTTGAAAGTTGTTCTTTACGGTTCCAAATAATTTCATCCTATTTGGGTGGTAATAAATGGTTTTTACGTGGTTTGACCCAAATAGGATGCAATTATTGGAGATCGTAAACAACAGCTTGCAAGCTATTACCTAGTTCTGGTTAGTTTTTGGTTAGTTGTCGTTAGGTTTTCCTCCTTAAATTGTAAGTTTTGTTTATCATAATCATCTTTTTGAGAATGTAGCTCGTAATCGATCGGACAGTTTATAAAATGGCTAAAAACACTAGCCGTATTATAAAGTGGCTAGCCATTTTACAAAACGGCGGAATTTATTATCTGGCTACGACAATATATATATATATATATATATATATATATATATATATATATATATATATATATATATATATATATATATATATATATATATATATATATATATATATATATATATATATATATATATATATATATATATATATATATATATATATATATATATATATATACATAAGTAGTAAAAGCCATTATTTTGAAAAAGCTGCAATTTTTTAAAGAATTATACTTTTTAAAATAAAGAAGCACGCACTGTTGCTATCTGTACTCTATATAAAATATAAAACTAATAACTTCTGAACTGAATACCTATTCTACGAAATTATTTCAAAAGGAAATCGACGGTAAAGTATTCCCGGTCAATATACTGTCATGATTTAATACATATTGACTTGGTAAAATATCGAGGGCGGATGTGAAGTTTAAATCAAGTCACTGCTGCCTTGGGACCCCGGTCTTGTCGAGCTCGCTTGTCATAATTTAAGTGCTGAATCTGTTTTTTATTTGCAATATTTTTGCTATTTCAATTTCAAGCTTGAAAAGATAAGTGAAACGTTAAATCATGAGAAAGATATTAAATGTTTAGAGTTAGTTTGTGTGTAAATTTCGACTTTCTTTTTCAGCAAAATATATGCATGTAGAATATTTTAAATGGTTACTTTAAACGGTTACCACACTAAAACCAAATATACTGATATAATAGCTAAGGGCTCTTGTTTTCATGCCTTACTATACCTCTAAGTTAAAAATGTTATTTAGTGGTTCAGTAAATATGTTTATTATAAAGCGATTTTTTTTCAAATAGTAATTACAACTAAATATACCATAATTTTGACATAAATTAGATACATTAACTATTTCTTTGTCAACAGTCGGCGAAATATGTTAGTCAAAAAAATCTTTAAAATTATCATGCATTACAGCAAGTCAATAATCTTAAAACACTTGGAAAGTGACATATAGGTTTTAGACATCGGATCCTTAGCATTTAAACGGCCCAAAGATGAGACAGGCACTAAAAGTTAACCGATCAAATTATCTTTATAAGTTTATAAATTAAAAAACTAAGTTATTTTGACAGACATGCTAAATTTCTGTAAAAAGTTTATTTTCATTATTATTTTTAAGCATTTTAATAAATATCATACACAAATAAGAACGGTAGGTATATTTGTCAAAATTATGACACATGTCGACAATTTTGATAAAGAATTGCCGATAATTGTTAAAAAATAATAACTTAAAAATAAAATTTGTCCACAATATAACGGATATTAAAAGTATATCGCATTTAAAAAAGAGCCTTTGAGTGCGGCATAGATACATATTTACTCTATCGCGAAATTTGAGAACTTAATTAAATAGTTTTTAGGTTTTTTTAGTTAAAGAAGAAAGGATGCGTGAGGGGTGGGGTAGCCATTCTTTAAACATAGAAACAATATTTAACATTGAATCTTCTTTGGAATACATACGGAATGTATGTATATTCAGGTTAAAAGGAAGAAACACCTTTTGGCTCGAAAGAGTAATCTAAGCTGTTGTGACTGTGGTTGTTATATGTTGATGTCACTTAAGGTCATTCTCAAAAGTGAGGCAAAAGAAAAATGTTTCGCAGAACTTATTCCCGGACAACAAACATAATTATGTTTTAAGACATTAAACTAAAAAAGGCAGCTAACGCCACAGTTCAGTTTTAATTTACTGAAGATCTAGTATTGGAGATATCTCCATTATATTGCTTTTGTTTATTAAATTCAGCTTAGGGACCGGTTAAGACAATAAATAGTTTAAAAAGAGTATGATGTATCAGCAGCAAAACTGGACATAATCTGGCAGGAAAATCTGTGAAAAAAAAACAAAAAATTTCTGTGGATTCTTTTTGACGGAATCATTATTTTCATGATTAACTTTGTCTTATATCAAACATTTTAAAGTATTTAAGAATCAATGAACTTTTTCTTTGTCTTGCAAAAAAATAAGAGTAAAGAGATGATTTTTAGATCATTTCTTGAGTTGTAAGTACACATAATATGCTTCATTTCAAGTTGTCTTGTCTAACCAAAACTAGAATTTTACTATATGACCAATTTTTCCACAATTATTTAAACATTTACTTTTTTGTGAGCGCAGTAAGCTAAGAAAAAAATTACTTTTTGGTAATCACCCGAATTAATTATTTATTAGAACCACTAAAAAGTGACTTATAAGCCCCATATTAGTTTGGGAAAAAGTAATAAAAAGTCATAAAAATATAAAAATATTCGGAATAGGTCATAGAAAAATGGGAAAACTAATGTTTGTTTTAAAAGCTACGGATTTTATAAATCAACAATAAAAACTTTAAAAGTTTAATTTAAAATTAGATTTTTTAAATTTAAAACCTTTTAGATACATTTTGGAGATTACTTTAAAAAATGCATTTGTGATATTAAAAAAATAAAATAATAAAAATTTATTTGCCTATTTTAATTATTTTTTTAAATACTAGTAAACACAGTGTTGTTTACTTTTCTAAAATTAGGGGCCATTTAAAACTATGGTTTTTAAATATTTTGATTATTAAATTTTTTTTTACCAACCTTGTCGGTTAATAGTTTAAAATATGAACAAGATATTTGCTGTTAGTAGTCCAGTAATTAAAGACCTAAAAGTATTCAAACCTGTAAATAAATCTGTACAGTACAACGCAAGAAAGATGGTAAAGGAAATTTTCTGGGATCATTGAACACTTGCTAAGGTCTCATAATAAAAAAGAAATATTAATTTTTTAAAAACAAACCATGTTTTTAAAAAATATCAATAAATTAATGAGATACTCTTAAAATATTGTGGAAAAAACTTTGACTCTTTTTTTAATATTCTAGAAAAATCAGAATGCACCCAAACTCATATGCAAGATAGGTAAGGGTTTTCCCATTCTGATGAACTTTAAATGATTAAAAAATGTAAATTATTGCCCGAGTAATGGAACAATTCGTACGCCCGCTTATAAGTAAATCCATGAAGATAGCGGCATTCTAGCGGTAGAGCGGCAGCTGAAATGATGGGACTTTTGGGATCCGTTATTCTGAAAACTATCAATTTTCGAAAAAAATATAGGGACCATTTTTGTAGATTATAAGCGTCTTCATTTTTTGTTTTAACAAAAATTCTCCAATTCCCATATTTTGGCAGATATTAGCGGGAAAACCATTTTTAGGGTCTTAGGGGGCAATTTTCAGCTCTTTCCCACCTGTTAATGTTGATAAACTTTTTTGCTCGAAAGCATCCCGGAAGACCTAAGAATTGCGCTTCAAGGGAAAACTGTACAGATTTATTTACAGCTTTGTCCCTTCATTTACTGGACTAGTAAGTATCTGATTATTTTAATAACCTGACTGATTAAAAAGTCCTCTTTGTTCATATACTGTTTACAGGATCATTTTGTATAAAGTAACAGGGTTTGTCTTACGTTGGTTGCATCCGGAAATAGTAACATTAAGCTTTATGTTTAAAAATTTAGGAAAAACATTTCTTTGAAATGGAATAGATATCCTTAAAATAAAATATCTTTAAAATTACACTAAAAATCATTTTTAATTTTCTATCAAATACCCATTTTTAACTTGTTAATAAAAGGTTAAAATAAAGTTATTTCTGTATTTAGATCATAATACGTTGTATCAACTTTTTTTGGAAAACGATCACTCTGCTGAAAAAGCTTGACAGTTCTAAACACAAAAATAGAGGGGTATTTTTTGCATTGCTACGAAGGAGACTAATGTCGCTGTATTAAGAAAACTTGAGGGTAAATATTTGAGAGGGCTGTTTATTTTAGAGTCTCTTATCTTATTAACGTTTAAACTGCAAACATTAAATCCCTGTTTCTGTTTGTACTTCCTTTTAGACGGATCAACGATGTGCTTACACTACAACTGTTCCCGGCCGATTTCTGTTGAGTGACGGATTTAGCGGCGATTGTTTTATATTAAGTAAAAATAATATTATGATTATTACTGTATGGGTAAAATAATAAATTTAAAAACCTGTTTTTTGTTTTAAAATATATTGTTCGTTTAGGGCACCAAGAAGTTGAGCGCTATATCTATGAGTTTAAAAAAAAAAAAATAATTGTAAAAAAAAACAAAAAAAATGTGTTAAAAATAAGAAAATACACTCTAAATTAAATAAAACCCATTAATGTATTACATTACATAATTATATGATATAAAAGCTTGTCGCGAGAATTACCCGTGTAGATAAACAAAGATACAATATGTAACTTGATCCTGACATAAGTAATTCTAAAAAAAAATTATACGTTTTTCTATTAAAATTATGGTATGTAGAATTATTATGTGATTATCAGTGGCGTATATACAGGGTGTTACAAATTCGAGTGTATGCATGGGGATCTCGTAAACCGTAAGAGATACAAGGTCGGTTAATTTGAGGCAATGTTGCGTATTTAGGTGCCTAACAACATGCCTATTAGAAAGTTGTAAAATTCCGAGTACGTTATTTAAAGAGATATGGAAAAACATAAGACACTTTTACATGGCCACTATTTAAGCTTTACAAAACCTCGTTAAGACATTTTCCGTACGACGTTTCGTTTTTGTTAAACCATCATCAACTTTATTTTTTTTAATGCAGCACTTAATTTTTTATTGCATTTTTTTGAAGCAGTTATCATCCCAATTACAATGATGTATAACACTTAATATTTTTCTGTTAAATAAACATATTTTCCATAAGGGACAATGAGTAAGACCAGGAACGCACATCATTTCTTGCAGGGCGTTCCATATATGTTAATAAATATTAAGTGATACATTTTGTAATTGGGATAATAATGGCTCAAAAAATTAAATAAAAACCCAGGTCCGTATTTAAAAAAAAAGTTGATGATGGTTTCGAAGAAACGTCGTATCGAATCAACGCTGTTTTGTAGAGCTTAAAAAGTGGTCATGAGAAAGGAATTTTTGTTTTTCCATATCCCTTTAAATAAGTCAGAAAAATAAAAACGAAATCGGCAAATTTCGGTTTCGATATCTTCGAAGAACTCGGAATTTTCACTTTAAAGTGGACATGGTTAGTTACGCAAATACACAACTTTTGCCATAATTTACTCGACCTTTGTCATATCTTACGGTTTACGATCCCCATGCTACACTCAATTTGTAACACCCTGTATACAGTAGTGTCCCAAAATATGTGGGCAATCTCTCGGAATCTAATAGAAAACCCAAAAATATTATGACAAGTTCCCATAAACTTTTCCTACGAGCCTTCCCTACGGAGATACAGGTACATAACGAATGAACGACCTTTAAACTGGGAATTTTTTTTTAAATAATTTTGAAAATATTTTAAATTTAACCCAATAAATCATATTTGGCTTATTTTGTTTGCCAGGGACGGACTGGCTCTGACACAATAATAGCAATTTTTTTAACACCCTGTATGATAAAGGGTCAACAATATTATTTTTGGATAGCTTTAACCTTAACTAAAAAAAAAGGTATTCTCGATTGACAGCGATAAAATCAACTGTTTACAAGAAATAAAATATCATGTTTGGTATTTTTTTTTACATTATACAGGGTGTTTTCTAATTGTACGTCAATATTTAAGAAGGCAATTTATGGGTCCATTTTAAAAGAAAACTTCCACTATATTTTAATAAAATTTGGCAAACATGTTCTATGTATCAAGAAGCATATTTTAGTGTACCTTATTTTTTTTATTTGTCAAAATAGACAGGACAAATTCTGTACGAACGCCACTGGTGGAACTAAAAAAATGTGGTACACTAAAAAAATGCTTGATATATGTACATTTATGCCAAATTCATTTAATATCTAGTAACAGATATTAATAATAAATTATTTATTTTTAAAAATTTACCACCCTGTATCTCAAAAAGACGTTTAGAACGTACGTTCATATAAAGTTTTTCTTCTTAAAATGGACCCAAAATTGCTTTCCTAAATATTGACGTACAATTAGAAAACACTCTGTAAAAGTGTAAAAAATTTTATTCTCAAAATCAACCAATACCTTTATTTAAGTTTAAGGTTAAAGCTATCCAAAAATAATATTGTTAAGCCTTTATCAAACAGGGTGTTAAAAAAATTGCTATTATTGTGTCAAAACTAGTCCGTCCCTGGCAAACTAAATAAGCCAAATATGATTTAATGGCTTTATTTTAAAAACTTATCTAGTAACCATCATATTAAAAAAATATTAAATTACGCCTAGTATTTTAAAAGTTATTTAAACAAAAACCAATTTCTAACTTTGTTGCGCAGTTCCATTTACTGTTCTCTTTTCGATTCTAAAAAGAAATAGCGAAACTTAAACCCTAACATGCTTTTTACAAAAGTTAAACCTTTTACTTTAATGCGGTCCTTCTGCTCGTCCTGGATGTTATTGGGAAAAGCATTTTAAATACTATTCCAGTCTTTAAGACCATTTTGTTTAATGCGCTAACAACAAATGGTTCGGGTTCGGTGCGACTTAGTTTCATAACATTGGGAAGGTGCTTTTAATGAATAAAGCTCTCGTGCTGCTCTCATATACATGTGATCTTTTAGTAAAATCTTAAGCTTAATACTGGCTATTGCATTTTTGAGCTTAATATTGCAACATAGATTAGTGCTACTTTAAGCTTATACCCAGGGGCGGATTGGCACATCTGGATAACCAGAAAAATCCCGGTGGACTGAATCGTACGGGTCTAAGTGAACTGATCCATATTATTACATAGACTCACGAAAAAATATATTATTTTGATCGTATTAGGAAGCAATAACAACAGCACCAGAGTTTTTACAATAACTTTTTTACGTCAAATAACCCAATTAAATCATATTACAGAGAAAATAGTTATCAGGGGTTCGGGATATGTTTGCTATTTATTTTACTTACACAAACAATAGCAGCTAAATTGGCCATAGAATTTACTATGAATAAAATCGAAATCTAAAGCACTGTCATTATTAACTACCGATGTAAAATTTAAAAAAATCGAAAAAAGATTGAACATAATTGAAAGTAATTTTGATGTTTTAATGCTTGTAGAAGAAAGAAGGGCAAATATCAGCACAATACATATTATATTACAGAAAATAATGTAAAAAAGTAATATTGAATTATAAATATCAAAACTTTATTGCGGGTATCTTCGAAAAAAAGAATTAGTTTATTTACTTTTTACTCCAATTCGCTATTATATAATAATTTTTTAGATTGCAAAATATTATCAAAGATAATCGGATTATTTTTCTGTAGTATCCTGTGTTAATACCATTCATTACTAAGACTTAAATTTTAAAAATTAATCGATACCAGGTAAGCAAATTTTAAGTGCCAAATCGACTGCTTAATATTATGGAATGAATTTTAATTTTACTTTCCAACAACAGGATTTAAATATATTTTTCTTTAACTTATATTTTATCTCTTTCCTAAATAAACTATTTATAAAGGTAATTGTACGTAAACAAAAAGGATCAATTTGCTGTGATTTCCCAGTTCTTCTTAAATTGACAATGTAAAGTGGAAAGCCCTTAAAACTTTTTATAGTATGATAAAAGACTTTTGATATCTTCCTGCCTTGCAGCCTACAACAAATAAAAAACTTTTCGCCTAAAGAGACCCCAGTGAAAACTTTAGCATTTTATCAAAAACATTATTCTTCTTTATCCCTTGAAGAAGATTAAATTAAATCTTAAGTCCTTTAGAATAAACTTTAAACTCTAGTACATCTAATCTTTTTACTTTTTTATTTATTATTATAATTACTTTTTTTTTTTTTGAAAGGTTTATGTTGCGAAATGGATTTTTAAATGGTTATTAAAGTTAATTTCTTATTGTAAAAACCACAACCACAGAAAACTGTTCTGAAACTTAAAATTAAAATTTTAACGTTCTAAATTATTCCTTTAAGACCTATTTGGGAACTTGTATGTTTCTGTTTATAATAAGTAAAAATTAATCATTCTCACAAGTCTGGTTAGTGCATATTCTAGACTAGCCTAAAATATATACTTTACAAAATGTGGAACATGTTGCTAATAAAAGTACCTAATACCCCGACAACTAATTTAAGGTAAATAAATTATATATAGTGATTTTTTAGATACGAATCAGAATCTCCCTTAGTAGGGGACCCTCCAAGTACCAATCTCGTCTTGAATGATAAGTAATTTTTTTTATTACAATTAAGAAAAAACTTTGTGGCCTTTAAAGTTTATTAATTTAAAAACCTAGTCTACTACCTTTCAAAAAGAGATTATTTTTAAATTTTTAAATGGATTGATAATTGGGGTTACTAAATATTTTTCAAGTAGGTAAAGTAATTCGAAATCTAAAATTTACATGACATTACATTTCGACTTAAAAATTTAAGTTTTTATACATGTTGTTAATTTTCTTTAATAAAGAACCTAAGCTTTTAAAGACCTACATATGTATATGCTATGCCAATCATCAGTGCTTGCACTTCTTTTTTTATTTACAGTGCACATGGTTATTCAATTTAAAGTAAACAGGGCTTTATTTTTAAACTTCCTTGTACTTAAAAAAAAACGAATATAGCCATTTCGTGTATTTTTTCCGTAGAATTCAATAATCTAATCAGAAAAAACATTTGAAACAAAAACAAAAGAATTACAGCACGAGTGACGTATTTTTTAAATGGAATACCCCGTATATTTTTATATCAATAGATAGAGATTTTCACGAGAAATTCGGTGATATAGGGGTTGCTGGGTATATTTCCTGCGGTTCTGCTGCAATTGTCTAAAAACTGCATGATACCATAAGATCACAGGTGCTTATTTGTCAAAGTCAAAAATTTTAAAAATACGTTTATTCCTTTTTGGAGTAGTTTTATAATGAGGTTTCCATCAGAAGAACGGCTTCAAATTATATTATATGCTAAAAATGATATGATATATCTATTTCTAAACCAAAGCGAAACATGATCTATAACCCCTCCTTGGCCTGTCTAAGCTCGCCGTTATTATTTGAGGTTCTTGGTTAAGACGATTATTCATTTACATTTTTTTCTCTCATTCTTCCGTGTTAGTGTTCCCATTTTGGTAAACGACATTCTTCATAGAAAAGTGTCAAAAATTATAATATCTGGACTATTAGGTGGCCATCTAATAGTGCCATAACATCCAATCCACTGATTGTATCGACGATTGAGATACTGCACACCTTGACAAACAGCATGGGGTGGCGCTCTCTCTTGTTTCCAAATTACCTTGCGATACGTTTCGAGTTGCAATTCTTCTAAAATGTCCTCAATATCGTTTTCAAAAAGATTGAGATATCTTTCTTTAGTTAAGGATCCCTCATAGAATATTGGAACGACAATTCTATTGTCAAGCATACCACACCAGACACGAAGAGAAGACCTACCTTGGTATTTAATCTCTTGAAATTTCCTGGGATTTTGTCTTGCCCAGCTGTGCGTATTGCGTCGGTTAAACATTCCCGATGTTGTGAACGTAGTTTCATCCGTCCAAAAAATTGTTTGAAACAGGGTGGGATCGTTATCTTGTTCATGGATTAAAATTTGGGAAACAAATTGAAAGCGAAGTTCCTTTTGTTCACGTGTTAAATGCTTCACTGGAAGAACGTGATATGGAAGATACTTAAAATATTTCAGTGTTCTCTGAACCGTCTCATAGGTTACACTTCTTCTTGCAGGGCCAAACTTTAAGTCTTAAACTGCGTCAGTAATTGACTTCATGGGATACAAAGTAAAATAATTTAAAATAGCTCGATCCTGGTTTCTTTTTCTCATTGTTTTGCTTTTTCTAATATGTAACGATTTTTTTTTCAATAAGACCTTCATTTTAAAATCGTTTTTACTAATATATGTATTTCGGTGGAAATTTGCTACATATCATCGTTGTGTTTCCCTGGCGTTTTCTCCACATTTATAATAGAGAGTTATAATTTGAAGCCGTTCTTCTGATGAAAGCCTCATTATAAAACTACTCCAAAAAGTTATTAATGTAGACTTAACATTTTTGACTTTGACAAATAAACACCTGTGACCTGTGGCAGCCAGGTTTTTTCAGTTGAAACTATCCTTATGGTATCATGCAGTTTTTAGACAATTGCAGCAGAACCGCAGGAAAACCGAGCAACCAATATATCACCGAATTCCTCGTAAAAACCTCTATCTATTGATATAAAAATATACGGGGTATTCCATTAAAAAATACGTCACTCATGCTGTAACTCTTTTGTTTTTGTTTCAAATGTTTTTTTTTTTTTTTGATTAGATTATTGAATTCTACAGAAAAAAATACACGAAATGGCTATATTCGTTTTTAAAAAAAGTACAGGGAAGTTCAAAAATAAAGCCCTGTTTTCTTTAAAATGAATAACCCTGTACGTATCTGTGAATTTTAGAATGCCTTTTATATTTTATTAATAATATTAAAAAAATTAAATGTTAGTTGTTTATTTGTCAACGAGATTACAGAGATAAAATAGTTTATTATAAGAGTATAACACGTGCGGTATCTAGGTTTTAGCGCACGCAAGCGAAGTTTGCAAACCGAGGTATAGGCGACGTATGTGTTTACTTAAGGGCACTAAAAGTTATTACCCCACACACACTGTTTTAGATACATTCGTGGCATTTTAAATCCATTACAGAAGTACTTGTAGGTCATAAAAACTACTTTATGTAAGAGATATTTTACGATAAAATAATGGAATAGCCTACAACAATTTTTGGGTCATATAGCGTTACCTACAAAAAAATGATAAAAATATGTATTTATGATTAAGAATATAGAAAAAAAAAACCAATTACTACTGTTTAATTGCTTTTTAAAAGATTTCTACGCTTTTTTTACGTCACTTAAAAATAGGTAAAAAGCACTTTAAAAAAATACTTGCAATATACTGCATACAAGAAAACGGCTAATGTTTTGATCGCACCCCGTAAATGTCCCTTGCTTTCACAGACCTTTCTTAGCGAGATTTTGTATTTGGGTAGGGTACAGTTTTGTAAAAAACTGTGTATAGGATCCTAAAAGAAATCCAAATTTTTCGATTTAAGTATAATTTTTAACCTGTAGATAGTTTTTTTCAGTTATTACAAAAACACAAGCTTAAAATCAGCTGTCATTTAAAATTTTTTTGAGTAAACCTGGTAAAAATACCACTATTGCCACAAGCTTCTTCTAAAATTTGAATAGAAGGAAGGATTTTGAAAGGCAATTAAATGGTCTAATGAACTATGCAGATTTTTTATTATTTTTTTATAAGCGAATATTTACGATTATTTTTAAACTTGAATGTTAAATTTACAAATATATTTTTATTTGTTATCTCCGAAACTATTTTTTTAACTATTTTTCACGATATAGTACAAAAATTGGTATTAAGCTAAAATTGGGGTATACGGCTCTACTTGACCGCAGCAGGTGAAATTTAAATTATTTTGGTTTATATGTTTTTTTCATTCTTTTGTTTTTAATTTGACCAGTTTACCTTGTAGCTTACATGTCTGTATTTCATTTTAAATTAAAGAAAAGTCCAAAATGGTTATTTTTAAATAAACAGTATTATGGAAATGACATGTTTTGGGCGTAGGTCAGAGGAAAACACCTTTGATTTTTATAGGCCTGTATAACTATAAGATTTTACTATTATTCATCTAGCAATTATGTAAAATCAACTGATTTTCATCTGAATGGGTTAATAGGCAGAACTGCATATATTAAGCAGCGAAAGCTAGACATCAAAGGCCTCTTCATTCTGGCTACAATCAAAACACGTGGTTGCAGCAAGACGCAGCTACTTCAAAGGGATGTTTTCGGGAAAGCTGATTTTAAAGAGAGGCGACAATCCATGACCACCTAGGAGCCCCGATTTGACGCAGCAGATTATTTTATGTGGCTATTAAAAAAAAACGCTGGTGCAGTCATAAACCAAAGACACTGTTTCAATTAAAAATAAAGATTTGAGAAGAGATGTTTGCAAACTTACTGTCTCTTTGATCCCAAGAGTCATCGAAAATAGGCCTGATGACTGATTTTGAAACACTGTTTTATGATGTTCGAAAGTATATGTTATTTTCAAAAACATATAATATATGTGCAAAAAATAAAGGTTGGTAGAAATACAATACGATGTAGAAATACAATACGATTTTAATTTTAAGTTTTAAATTTCTGCTAAGACGCTGACTTGTATCATTTTGTATTTTATTTAAACAATGAATTCTAACCTATGTAAGTGGTTATTATCATTACCTGTGGTTTAATAAACTTGCAAGATTCCATGATCAAATACGGAAATATTAAATAAAACTTACCATAAACGCATTTTACTTTTTATACACAAAACACAAAGCACTTTGGTATATCAATAGGTATACATTATCTTTCTACAATGACACTAGAACTTCCCTACAGTCAGTTTTATAATCTGCATCATAAAATCAGTAACACTAACGGCCGAGTGATAATCGGGTTGTTAAATTTGGCAATGGACTTAGCAATTGTTAAAAGTTATCAACGGTTTAGAATGTTTAACAAAATGACAGGTTTTGACAGGTTGCCTACTAAAATCATTCAATAACACTAACAATGACGTTTTGTTAAATATTCTAAACCGTTGTTAAAACTTTTAACAATTGCTAAGTTCATTGCTAAATTTAACAACGCGATCATCACTCGGCCGTAAGTATTTCTACATTTCTATTTGTGCTTTTAAAATAACTCATATGGTTTAGTTTTTATGAATTTTTTGAAATTTTAAGAAATACATCGTCCACCCTCGACTTTACGGGTCAGAAATTTAATTTTCTGTGTTCGGTACAGTAGGAAGATGCTTAAGTCAGTTATAATAGGATCGAATAATTGGTTTTTGTGGAAAATATTAATTAGTTCTTAGTTTGTTAGTCTCTATTTACTTTTACTCCAGACAATCCCGCCTAGAGAAAAAAATAGAAATTCGTAGCAGGGCTGGTTAGCGTGCGGCCAAACCCTATATTTCGATTGATTAATGCAGCAGCGGGAGTCAAACACGGGTTTCCTGCGGGACGTGTCGCGGTTTTGGCTGCGAATGGGAGTTATGTCGGAAACTACCGCTAAGCCCAAACGTTTTGTTTTAGTTTCGTCTGTCAAATTACACGTTTGTTACCTTGTTATGATTGAGGAAAACTTGTTATAGTTTTTTATTTGGCAGCACGAATTTACATACATAATACTGACTGTAAAGGACTCTTAATAACAGTAAAAAAACCTGGAATTAAGCGTCTAGATGCATAATTTGAAGGTTGGCACTGTTTTAAATTATTGATATATATGGTGGCCTAATAGTAAAAGAAAGTCCACTATCACGTTGCTTATCCAGATAGAAAGCTACAAACGTGCATGTCCTAAAAATATTTTTCTGTATACAGAGTGTATAGAAAAAGTAATGCCGGTGAGGTTACTTTTTTAGAATTTTAGCCCCTACTTTAATATACAAATCAGATTAAGCATGAAATTTTGCATATTGAACGCTATATTATTTTGACACGTATTGCGGTGTTGCCACGATATTTGTCGTTTACTGAAGTATACCCGAAAATTAGTTAAATAGAAAATAATGGAATAGATACTCGTTTTTTACAATAAGGACAATAAATTAAATCCCTGAAACAAAATTGACCACAACTTATACAGGATATTGTTTATGGCGTGGCTAACATTGCCATATTTGCTAAATATCATTTTTTAATGGAACACCCTGTGTATTAGCATCTTATCTTGTAAACCACATTATTATTAATATTTAAATATAAGCCGTTTTCTTTCCTAATTTTAAAGTATAATGAAAATGAGTGGTGCTACTCTGTACCGATTTTCGGTAATTTAATCGTAGGTGGTCATGCCATGTCAATCGACACCGCCCCGTGGCAATGATTACTACATTTATATTAAACGTATTCAAGAAAATAAATAGCATATTGTACACGGTATTTTTTATGGTGTGACGTAAGCTTATTTTAACAATCAACCTTATCTCAATCTGGATAAATAATTTTAGCTACAATATAAATACACAAAAACTAACAAATGATCAAGAAAACTGTATAAACAAAAAAAAACTTTTTAAGAAGCAACAAGCTTTATTAAACATATTGATATTTTCAAACACTTGTTTCATAAGCTGCTTCATACAATCTTAAGTTGTAGGAGAAATTTGATAAACTCGATCTGAACTCCCTTTAAAGAAATCCATTTTTGTAATATCAAGCGACCGAGGGGAGCCACTAAAATAGACCACAGGGTGGTCCAATAGTACGTACAGAAAAAATACCCTGTATAACTTTTCTTTTTTTAATACGTTTGATACTTAGAAACCACCGTCACTGAACATTAACGATTGTCATGGCATGGCCACCTACGATTAAACCACCGAAAACCGCCTTAGTATGGCGGCATTTTCATTATAATTTAATACTGTAAAAAACGTCGAAATATTGATTACAATTGCAAACTTTTGGAGTATCTAGTGGTTTAAAATTGTTGTAAATATTGCAGTGTTGGCCACGCCATAAAAATACCCTTCATAGGTTGTAGTAAATTTTCTTTGTTGTCCTTATTAAGAAACAAGTAGCTAAATATTACTAATATTTAATTATTTTTGGTTTTGAACTAATTTTTAAGTATACTGTTTTTTACGAAAGTTTCAGTAAATAAGAAATAGTGTGGCAACACCGCAACGCATGTTAACATAATATAGCGACTCTGATTCTGTATTGAAAAGTAGAGGTTATAATTTTGTAAGGATAACCCCACCGTCATACTTTTTTTGGGACATCTCTCATACAACAAAATATTTTTTTTTTGACATGCACGTTTGGAAATCCTACAACTTTCATAAAAAGTTTTTCTTCACATCTCGTTATTAGGCCACCCAGTACCATATGGGGTAGTCATAAGTTATTTAAATAAAAACTAAAGTAATTGCTACATTGTGAAGGTACATATTTTATCTCCGCATCTCCGCAAGAAACCTTGCAAAAAAAGAAAACTTGTGTTATTTTCAAATTATTAATGTACTTCATCTCTGGAAAACATATTAAGAACACTTCAAAACAAACTTGGTCTTTAAAGAAACATCAGAATAAGAAACATTTTTAAAGTAAGTGAACGCTACTAATTCAGATGTTTGTTTAAGTAGCGACTGGATGTCCTGTTTGTGACCCAAAATCCTAAAAAAATAAAATATAGATGTAAAATAACCAACGAACCCGTGCATAATTATTAAAAGTATGATATACCGTAAATATCAAAAGTCAACCTAACTAACGTTGCATATTTCGTAGCAACTATCTCGAGTTACAAGAAATGTGCAAAACAATTAATCTTCATGGTATTTTCCTGCAAGACCACACTGTATTTTATATTGGATTTTTTGGTGACCCAACGGCTACTTATTTTTAATATTTCGATTTATTAGTAAATGGAGAGCGACCTATTTGGTTTCTTATTTTTTTTTCTTTGATTGTCGTTAGGTAGTTTTTAAAAAATAAGTCTTAGCAATTTTTTTTTTACTTATATTAAAACTTAATATGTTTTTTGTGTAGTACAAGGACCTTTAAAGCTGATTATCATCAGAACTTTATATTATACTCAGCAACATATGGACTTCTAATTACGAAGTTTGATAATATTAGCCTGAAAGTTAAAAACTTGTGACCAAGTCGCGCTTTATTTTTTGACCTTTAATATTAATAATAAAAAGCAAACAAACAAACCATAACAAGCATATTTTTTTACTGACAAAAACAAAAACGAAAATCCTACCCCCAATAAGCGTCTTAGCATTTCCCTTCAAAATCCTATTAGCCACCAGACCACCCTCTGAGCTTGATGTAATACCGCTGCTGCCTTAACTTTGAATAAACATTCGCCCCAAAAATAACCCCTCTACCCCCCGCGGCCATTATTACGCCTTTCACTTTCTTCTGGATTTGACTTTATTCTTTTTTTACAACGTCTTTTGCGCTGTCCCGAAGCGGTTTTATAGTCCTTTTATCGTTATAAGACTTTGGTGTGATATTTTTGGCGTATAAATTGAGAACTGGATGGTAAAAAGTGTTTTAGAAGTTGCAAAAATATTAACCTAAATTTGAAAATGGTTTTGCCTACTTAAGACATTACTTTTTTATCCTAACGAAAAGTTTTTAAAACATAGGATAATAAATATAATATTTAATAATGTTAAGTTAAAATTAAGGATTTAATTTTAAATTCATCTTAATCACATTTGCGCTAATAAAAATATATTATTATATTACTGGACATTATAGTTTTAAAAATGCTTCATATTCTCAACGTCTTGCGGACACAAAGATAATATAAAAAATACCAAATAAATTTAACAAAAATTAGTTAACTTAATTTTAAATATTAATGTTTAATGATATATAATTCAACAACTAGTGTAAATTAATAAAAGCATTGAAAAAATATGTCTAAATACTTCTTCTGTTGTATTTATGCTTAAGAACAATTTTTTACCAGTGTATTAGCAAGAAAAATAAAATTTTGTAGGTTTAAGTATTGAATATATCCAAATTATTTTTATATTATTCATTTTTTTTTAAATCTTTATTACAGCCCACGAATGCTTGTGTGAAGCCTGAGTACTAGGTAGTTTGTACCGTGGGTTGGTGGCAGGTTTTTAGATGTTTAATCCACTTTGTCACCCCGTTCCGTCAATCGAAGCACCGAATATGCAGATTGCATTTCACGGCCTCGGAAATTAAACCCGGGTCATCGCGTGCTAGGCAGGGTCACTGACTACTATGCCACCGCTTTGCGTGCTGATTGGTCGGCGGGGTATATACAATTCCTCGCCAACTAATCAGCACGTAGAGCGAGAGAAAAAATGTTGTACTTTTATTCTTCTTTCTCTCTCACGCACCTTGTTTGCACGACCAAGTGTTCCAAGGCTGCCTCTAGTAATGTATGCTCGAAGGTTGCGATGGATAATCGAATAGCTTTTCGGTAACGAAAATTTTTCTGCGCCCCAGAGGTTGGTCTGCTCTAAAAAATTTAACAATGAAAAAGGTCAGTTAATTTGCGTGACACTTTTTATCACGGGAATACTATGAAATCGCAAAATACGCTCCCGAGCTACTCGAACCAATGAACTGACATCATAGATAGAGAAAGCATTTCATTCATAAACGCAATCGAGAGCGGCGGCCAACATGGTTTGTGTTTATTATTGGCGATAGAATGGTACAAGCATAGTTTGTACTTACTTGTGAAATGATAATCCAGGAATCATATCCGTCACTTTAAACACTTGGCACTGCCTTATCATTTTAATTTATTAAAAGTACTTACACCAAAACTAAAATGTAAACAATTGTCACAAAAATAACCCAAAAAACAACAAGAAGCATTTATACTAAAACGCCATATTGAACGTGTCATCTGTCGAGCGAAGCCGAAGGTAGCCGAAGTACAACGACTATTAGTCGTTGGCCGAAGTAGGCTTTTACGAAAAATAGTATTTTGACATCATTACTTTTCTGTGTAATACTTTATAGTAATAAATATAACAAATATTATTCACAGTTTAAAATACAATAGCAGAGCTTAATTTGATGTAATTTTAAGAATAAATTAAGTAAAATTAAATCATAATATACTATCAAGTAAATGAAACAGAAAGATACTTGGCAGCCACGCTTTACGACATAATAGTGTCTGTAGTAACCATTTTCCCGGGTTTTGGTGGATTTTATTGTTTGAGTACAGAGGTTTCATTCATCGCTAGGCAGAACCTTAGAAATGCAGCCCATTGATCGAACCCTTTAAATGCTTGACAAGAAAAAAAGTTTATCATACGTGTAAAATTTATTATGGATATGCCTGTTTCTAAAATCAAGAAAATCTTTTCATTGCGATGCAAAATTCTTAGATCAAGTTTTACCCCCTGGAATAGGTTTGACGAGGATTTCGAACAAGACATTGTAGAGAATCGGCCATATCGGTTCTTTAACGGTTTCTTTCTAGTGCCGCTTAGCTTTGGACACGCCATTACCGTAAGAAAAAAGGGGCATTTTCTAGGTTAATTTTTTAGGAAAAAAAACGTAATAAATTTGAAATATTTATGATAAGTGTTAGCTAAGGCATTTAATAGCCATTATCAACACTGACATACTGCATTAATTTATAATTTAGAATACATGAACAGCCTTCTGGACAAATCTAAATATACAGGAAATTCTTTTAATTCTTTTGTTTTGGAAAAGAAGAGGTAAGTAATATACAGAGTAAGTAATAAATTAATTTAAATTAATAGTTTTACGAATATTTATTAAAAAAATTACTCTAGATGCTAATACCACCTAAATTTCCCAATAAAATGTAATAAACATGAATTATATTAAAAAACCTGTTAAAAATCCAAAAAGTTGTGAGTATTGGTCACATGAGCTACCTATCCTACTGCCTATTTGTAAAAGAGATATATAAAATTACTTTGTTTTAGTGCCAAACCTATTTTTTCATATTTTGTGTAAGGTAATTATTTTTTTTTATATTCAAATATATATGATTGATTTTAAACGCAAAACCCTTAACTAAATTATTTTTTGACAAATAGTTTACATTTGTTTACACTAAGTTATGTCCTGTTGCTAAGACTTTTTATTTTTCCTTCTTTGTTACAAGTTCGTCACTCAGCGTAAATCTGTTAATCATATTTACAAAAATTGTGCGAGCTGACGAGTTTTAAAGGTAAATAATTTCAATATGTAGGAATACAACAAACAGTTTATTATCCTTTTTTGTACCTCTAAATGCGAACAAGTAATCGTAGTAAACTTAAACACTATTTTTACCCATCATTACTAACAAAAATATAGTAAACTGTCTGTTTTTATCTGCAAAAATCAGCAAAAGGTATTATAGTAATTTTTCGTATTTCTTGTACCTTTATTAGAATATTTAAACTTCCGTTTTGTTCAACTTTATATAAACACCCCAAAAATAATTGTGCATTATATTTCTAAAGATTAAAATTGTAGATAAATACCTATAAGATTAAAATAATGTATGCGTTTAATAAGGGTTGACTTATTTATACAGGGTGTAAAAATTATGGTGCTCACGATTTTAATGGGCGATAGTGGTGCTCCAAACAAGTTAATAAAGCCAAGAACATATGGGTCAAAAATTAATTGTTTTTGAAATATGGCCTTTCAAAGTTTAAAAAAGTTGGCAACACCGCCCCCGTTTCTTCGCAGCGAGTCGGAACGTTTTTGCGAGGTTTTGCATATTTACACTTTTTTTAAGAAAATGTTCATTTACATACAAATAATAAAAATTACTTCTTGCAATTTATTTTGATATTTAATTTAAATTAAATTTAAAGTAAAAACCAATAAATAATTATTGCTTGCTTTTTATTTGTAATTAAAAAATTGTTGTACTTATCAAAAGAATAGGCTAAATATCCATTTTAAAAACACAAATTATTATGTTTTAAAACAGCATTTTTTTATTTTGCTTAAGAGAAGATTTTTCGGTTGCACACATTTCGTTTTCAAAATCTTTGGTACATTTAACACTACGGTTGTCATAAATTTAAAACATATCGGCATATTTTCCCGATTTAAAAACAAACAAAAATATCGCGGCTGGGCGTGAAAATGTACAACTGACTTTACTTCACGTACAAGGCTTCTAGGTAGCTCTGTTGCCAAATGTTTTTAACCTTTAAACTGGGGGATAAATTATTTTTATTTTTTTTATTTGTTGATTTAAAAATTTAAAACTTAGTTTATTTTATTACCAAATGAATCTACTGATAAGCGATTAACACGAAAGTTTCCAATTGTTAAGATTTTCAGAAATGATTGCTTTTAAAGTTCTAACTTTGACATCGTTTGGACAAAAGTCGTCAGGTTTAGACACATATGTCATATAAACTTTTTGACTTGTTTTGAGCTCCACTATCGCTCATTTAAATCGTGAGCATCATACTTTTTACACCCTGTATAACAGTATTTTTAATAGTTTATCGAATATAACTTTTTAACCACTATTTATAGAGTAACATCAAAACAAAGTTCTAACTCAACGTTTTTAAAACCATAAAACTGCAGAGACTTGTGTTGAGACCGATTTGGCTTATTCTATAAGCGTATAACTTTATAGCACAACCGAGCGAGTAATAAAAGTAACACCATAAAAGATAGTAGCCATTCAGACGCAACGCGAAAACAAGACCATTGTATTGGAGAAAATATCTATATTTTAAACTTAAAACAATTTTATGTTTATGTCTGCAAAATACAGCTGAAAAATTTTTTGAACTATATCATCAAAATTTTTTAGTACTCTCTACTTGTACCAACTTTGTTTCTTGAAGAGTTCGCCTATAATATATAAGGAAATAATTTTTTTAATCGGGAAAGAAGTGTTATATTATTTTATTATTAGGCCATCCGTATCAAAGACCACTGCTCGCGTCGGCTTGGTCAGTGATCTTCGGCCAAATTCATTTGTCTTAGTAAACGAAGGGACCCAAGGACAACAGATTTCTGTATTTTATCACTAGTTGTTTGAGTGAATGTTGAATGCGGAAATACACTTTAGCTCCCCCAACACATTTTCCTTAATGCCCCCCCAAAACGCCGACAATCAGGACAACCAATCGCACGTTTTACTCCGGATATAACCTCCGAAGTTCGCCAAGAAGATCCTGATATTTGGCTCAGTTCTCCCGTTCCTTTATATCAATGTCTTTTTTTTTCGCTTGGGCGGAGAACTCAATCACATACATTGAGTTATTCCGTTACCGAAGAAGAACGATATCAGGTTTATTGGCGCGAATTTGATGCGTAGTTGGGAATGCATAATTCCAATATATGTGACAGTTGTCATTTTCTACTACTGCCTCGATATCGAGGCGAGAGCAAGTGGCAGAATTGCTGTTTCATCGATGCCGTAATAATGTCTGAGGTGATAATAAAGTACCCGATGCGCATTGTTATGTCGGTGAATGTAACCACTAATGCACTGGACAAGCTGACAATAACGGCATAAGTGTTTCGGATTGCTGCCGACAGGCTCGACAAGCGGTATCAGGAATGTTAGCAAACTGGCTTCGGTATATCAATGTGTTTACACCCTCATCCTGGATGCTAGTAGAAACACTCGGTCTCAGACTTAAGCTCAGCAGATTTTAAAAACCCAAACGTGAGGTTCCGAGGTAGATTAAATCTTTCTAGGTTTCGGTAAAATACGTCGTGTCGCGGCTTATTAATGTGATCTTCTAAGAGCATCTGCTGTTCTGCTCTTTTAACTGCAGTTCTTACGGCCTTAGACTCAGGTCTTATAAGTGATTGGTCGTCGTTTGGATCTATTGCAACATTAGCCGCACTTTTAATTTTTATTTATTGGACAAGGCCAACACCTTTATAAAAAAGTGTTCTAAAGTATTTTAGTTTCGACCGAAAAAATATTATGGTTTTCTTTAAAAAGTATATTTATTGTACGAATGTATATAAGATTTTTTTAGGAAGGAACTAAAATAATATTGTAATGCTAATATGCGTTCGTTTTTTTTATAAATTAACAACATACTTACTAGATTTCCCAACACACTATTTTACAACCAACCCAAAGAACTTAACATAAGATCTTTAGAGGTTTAACGATTAGACCGTTGACCGTTTAACTATGCTGGGTATATTAAGTATTTAAGTAAAGCTGCAAACTAACAATTTTTATTTTATTACTTAATATGTTTACTTTATATAGTAACATTTACAAAAAAGGAAAAAAATTAAAACTACCTCGTTGAATGTCGTAAAGACAAGTTTCTTAATAGTTTCAAAAGTTTTAAAAAAATTATTTGCTACTATTAAAAAAATATATATTAAAAATAAAGAACACTTTTGTGTGCAAGTGTTGAAATGTTAAATGTAGGTTAAACTAAAAAAATATTTATTAAAAAGCTTTTTAAAACGTATATTATGGAAATTTATCAAATTTTCTGTAACTTAAGGCATCTTAATATTAAAGAATCATCAAACATCTTTGCTCAGAAACTGTTGTTAAAGTTTAGTATATGAAATTAAGTGGATATCGCCAAAATTATATATTTATATAATAGACATTTTCCTTACTTTTGGTCTAGAAACAAGCATTCTAAATGTATAATAAATGTATTTTCCATTTTTTACTTGCTTAAGCTTACTTAAGTAGAATAACCCATAATTTAGGTTATTTTTTTCTGTACGCCACTGTAATATCCTAAAAGAAAGTCCTAGCCTTACAAAGTGTAGAAAAAATAGATAAAAGTAGAAATAAATTATTTTTACAAGATTTGTTTAACTCTCTATTCTTTCTGGCAAATTTAGGGAGCAGAAAATGGTTGTAGCTTTGTCTTTATTGAGATAATAGGCCGGCGCCATCTTTTTATACCTTTCGCAGCAGTTGGAAATTCTTAATTAAATTAATTTTAGCAAAGAAGTGTTTTCATCACACTTTCTTTTGTCTTACCTTCGTGGTTTATACTGTATAAATAACGTTTATAGAAGCATTATGCTTAATTACTAAAGGAATAAAGAAACTCTATAGCATTTTAGTCTTAATCACTAACAGTTACAAACAGTACAGGGTTATTTAAAAAGAAAAGGGAGAAAAATGTCAAACTAACATTTTAAGGGACACAGTAAGGCCATAAAGTCTGGAAAAGTACCTTTTTCGGGTAAACGAAGCACCTGAGTGAAAAACGCTCGGACACGTGGATTTAGTTTTTAGATTTAAAATTTTTTAAAAGAAAAGAATTTATACAGGGTGTTTCAAAAACAGCAGGGTCGGTCTCGACTTCATTTTTTTAAATGGTACCACCTGCATATTTTGACATTTTTGGATGTTACGGACAATTCTAAACACATTTCATGTACATTGTCCTATGCCTATATTCAACTGTTTTCGAGTAATCAAGGTTATATGCCATAATTTTAGAAAAACGAAAATAGAATTAAAAATAATTTATTTCACTTTGTAAACAACAATTAATTACTTTAACGTAACAAATGCTGAAACTGTTGCCCGTTCACTTCTTGACAGTATCCTAACCGATCGATGAACTCTTCTTGCACGTTGCGAATAAAAGAAATTGGGATTTGTCGAATTTCATCTCTTATACGATTTTTTAAGGCATCGATATTGAAATAAACTTTGCTTTTTAAATATCCCCATGGGAAAATAATCTGGGGGTGTCAAATCCGGAGATCTGGCCGGCCACTCGACAGGGCCACGACGTCCTATCCATCTGTTAGGAAATATTTTATTGAGATACTACCGGACAGGTACAGCGTAGTGAGGAGGTGCGCCGTCTTGTTGAAACCACATAGTCGGAGTGGGTAAATCGGGTTCATTACCTGGATACAGTTGAGCCAAAGAAGGAATTAACTCCAGTTGCAAAAAATATAGATAAATTTCGCCGGTCAAGTTTTCGTTAAAAAAATACGGGTCTATAATCCTGTCTTGAAATATTCCAGCCCAAACATTAATTTTTTCCGGATACTGCGTGTGAGTCACTTGAGCCCAATGAGTATTCTCTTTTGACCAATACCTACAGTTTTGTCGATTGACACTACCATTAAGAAAAAACGTAGCTTTATCGGAAAATAAAATATCTCTGAATTTAATTGTTGGTGATATATGGTGACATTTACAAATAACATAGGAATATTAGTGTGTGAGATAGGTGGGTAGTTTAAATTTGGCAAAGTTGCGTATTGAAGAGCTCAATATTATACCGTTGAAAAATTAAAGTTAAATTTGTACTTCCGGAAATACAGCGAAAAATCTAAAATTTTTGCGCTTTATCTATTGGAAAAGTCAAAAAGTTCTTGCGACTTTTTGTTTTCGTTAAACCAACATCAACTTTATTGTTTTAAATACTTTTTATTTATATATTATAACATTTAATATTTATTTAACAAATATGGATCGCCCCTATAAGAAATCATGTGGGTTCCTTGTCTAACTCATTGTCACTTATGAAAAATATGTTTATTTAACAGAAAAATATCAAGTGTTTTACATCATTATAATTGAGATTAAAACTGCTTAAAAAAATGCAATAAAAAATCGAGGGCCGTATTTAAAAAAATAAAGTGGATGATAGTTAAGCGAAAACGAAACGTCGTAAAAAACATTTACTTCGCAAATAGATAAAGCGCAAAAAATTCCAATAAGAATGTATTTTTAGATGTTTTCTAACCTGTAAAATATCTCGTAAAAAAATAAAAACAAAAATTGAAAATTTTAGTTTTTCAGCAATATTTTTGGCAATACAAAATATAACTTCAATTTTACATCGGCATATCATTAAGCTCCCCAATACGCAACTTTGTCAAATTTAAACTACCCGCCTATCTCTTCCGTTTCGAATATCCCTATACTGGCCCTCCTTATCTTGGACACGTTGTATAACTGTATAAATAAAATAGTTTGACTTAAAACAGATATTTTTTTATCTCATCGTTTTTAATACGATTTCATTTGATAATGATTTTTTATTAAAGTAATAGGTTTTAGTTTTAGAAGAAAAAAATTAACATAAATGATCTATTATATATTTTTTGTAATGAGAAGAGCTTACATAAACTGGTTTTATCGAGGTCTTTATTTTTACAGATTATCAGAATCATAATGGAATTTTTAATTGAAAAACTTTAAAACAAAAAATGTATAAAGGTTAAAATAAAAATAAGGTAATTGAAAATAATCTGACAGAATATCAGAAGTCGTTCTTTACAGAAATTCAGTTTTTGTTAAACGTTATAATGTAACAGGCATGATATTTTTAACAAATGGTATTTTTAAGATTCTTTGTATTTTTTCACATACGTTTTTATTTTTACCGATGTCATGTTTGATACATGAAATTTTTATGAGGTATTATATTTTTTTGCATGCTTAGGTTATATTGCAACTTACTGGTTAGATTATGTCATCTGTAAGTGATGTTTAAAGATTACTGATCAGTAAGTATATACTTTCTAACTCTAAACATTAAAGATAGAAATAAATGTCTTGTCATAGAAACTAGTATAAATATGGTAATATACCAATAGGTATTTGATTAAGGTGCTTGATATACCTTGAAATATATTTTTGTCTGTTTGTTTTTAATTACTAATCATTATGGTCAATAAGTTCTTACTGATTTCGGTTATTTTGAACATTCTTAACCAGTAAAAAACAGTTACTGACCTTAATACTTAATAAACTATAACATGATTTAATATTTGGTATTGTTTGACAATGTCATTAAATAAAGATTTTCTATATCGTTAACAATTTAATCACTTTACATTCTTGAAGTAACCAATTTCTGTGAGCTATTACATCAACCAACTAAGCACTAAGAAGTTTATCGGCCATAATTCCTTTAACGATATTGGACCTTCATTTATTTTTCTCGTTAAGACCTTTGGCCAGCTAACAAGCTTGCAAGAGTATATTTTTTGCAGGATCAATTCTACTTAGAAATAGTTAGCAAATAAGAAAAAAGGGCTTGCGGCAACTCAATAAGGCGGAAATATAATGATGTAAGCCAAGTTGTGTTATGTGTGGTAAAATTTAAAGGTTACAATAACGAAGTGTATAGGAAGGATAAAAATGTATTACCTAACAAGTTACTTTTACTTTAATATAAAACCTAATCACAAACTTAAGCATATAACAACATTTTGTGTTTTATTTTGTGTGCATACAGATATTTGCAAATTCTTCAATTTACTTGTTTATTCTTTAAATATTATCACTATTATTATCATCATACAAAAATAATTTTGGCTTCATTTAACAGTACAAAATCACTTTATCTTGCTGAGTTTACATATTTTAAATTTAAATTACGGACCAACAGTCTTAATATTGGATAAAAAAGAATTTTTGGTTTGAAATGGGTATATAGACAAAAATATTAATAGATTCGCTGCCAATCACAATGGTTTGATATTGAACAAAGATATTAGTGACAATTTTGTCAGCAAGTTCCAATAAGCTGCGAACCTTAACTTTTTAAGGATTATTTTGAGTAAGATGACCCAAGCTGACATGGGAATACCAAAAAGAACTGGAAGTCCTTGGAGAACGCAACAAAGTAAGTCCTTTGTGCGTATGCAGATGAGCTAGCGAGGTAGGGATCATCCACACCATACTTTGGACCAGAACCTGCCCTTGGAGTGAGCAAAACCACAACACGAGGACAAACCGGGAAATAGATACAAAACAAAGACGAGAAATACCGGGGAAACCTCAGTAGAATTAGACATGGAAAAAGCTTTATAAGGGGCCCATCCAAAAGAACGAAGGAAGAACTACTCAGACAAAGTAGGAAAAGACTTCGCATAACCGTAGGGTTGGGCACGATAACCTAAAAGGACACCTACGCAAGATTGGCTCATACAATGGGAACCAAGTTGCAGAATGTGAGACGAGGGAGAAGAAACAGCCTACCATATCCTTTGTGCATATGAAGCATTGAATCCAAAAAGACAGGCATTATTTGGGCAACCGGAATTGAGCCCAGAGGAATATATCAACCAACCAGCCTCGGAGTTATACAGACTTGTAGAATGAACAAGACTAATGGGAGGATTGATACAAAAGATAATGGGAGATTAGGCACAAAAAGCCCAAGAGGCTGCGCTGCCTCCGGTAGTGAATTAAGACGGCTCCCAGGGAAGAACAAGAAGAAGAAGAGTAAGATGACACTCCTAACAACGCAAGACATTAGATATTATTTTTGTGAAATTTACCACGCTTTTATATTTTACGGTATTATTTTATTTAATAAAAGTTATCTAGTATGTATGTGGTAGACAATGATTCAGTAGTGACACTTAAACAGTTTTGAACTTTCATTATCTTTATTTTAATTATTCACACAACGTTTTGGGAAGAAGAAGAGTAAGATAACACTCCTAACAACGCAAGACATTAGATATTATTTTTGTGGAATTTACCACGCTTTAATATTTTACGATATTATTTTATTTAATAAGAGTTATCTAGTATGAATGTGGTAGACAATAATTCAGTAGTGACACTTAAACAATTTTGAACTTTCATTATCTTTATTTTAATTATTCACACAACGTTTTGGGAAGAAGAAGAGTAAGATGACACTCCTAACAACGCAAGACATTAGATATTATTTTTGTGAAATTTACCACGCTTTTATATTTTACGATATTATTTTATTTAATAAGAGTTATCTAGTATGTATGTGGTAGACAATGATTCAGTAGTGACACTTAAACAATTTTGAACTTTCATTATCTTTATTTTAATTATTCACACAACGTTTTGGGAAGAAGAAGAGTAAGATGACACTCCTAACAACGCAAGACATTAGATATTATTTTTGTGAAATTTACCACGCTTTTATATTTTACGATATTATTTTATTTAATAAGAGTTATCTAGTATGTATGTGGTAGACAATGATTCAGTAGTGACACTTAAACAATTTTGAACTTTCATTATCTTTATTTTAATTATTCACACAACGTTTTGGGAAGAAGAAGAGTAAGATGACACTCCTAACAACGCAAGACATTAGATATTATTTTTGTGAAATTTACCACGCTTTTATATTTTACGATATTATTTTATTTAATAAGAGTTATCTAGTATGTATGTGGTAGACAATGATTCAGTAGTGACACTTAAACAATTTTGAACTTTCATTATCTTTATTTTAATTATTCACACAACGTTTTGGGAAGAAGAAGAGTAAGAGGACAATTCTAACAACGCAAGACATTAGATATTATTTTTGTGAAATTTACCACGCTTTTATATTTTACGATATTATTTTATTTAATAAGAGTTATCTAGTATGAATGTGGTAGACAATGATTCAGTAGTGACACTTAAAAAATTTTGAACTTTCATTATCTTTATTTTAATTATTCACACAACGTTTTGGGAAGAAGAAGAGTAAGATCACACTCCTAACAACGCAAGACATTAGATATTATTTTGTGAAATTTACCACGCTTTTATATTTTACGATATTAATTTATTTAATAAGAGCTATCTAGTATGAATGTGGTAGACAATGATTCAGTAGTGACACTTAAACAATTTTGAACCTTCATTATCTTTATTTTAATTATTCACACAACGTTTTGGGTAGTTCTGTTTCTGTCCGTGTTACTTTACACTTGAAAACAGACAGAAATGAAACTGTGTGAAACGTTGTGCGAATAATTAAAATAAAGACAATGAAAGTCCGAAAATCTTTTGGTGTCACTAGTTATCTAAGTTAGTTAAAAAAAGTAAAAATATGTTAACAGAGTAATTAACAAATACATAAAAAATATATTACAGGAATTTAGTGTTAATCACGTCCCGTAACCGTTGACATTAATCTATCAATGACTCGCTGACACCTTTTAAACTTTACAAGCGATTAATCAAATTCGCAACCCCCTGCTTTTATTATCAATCAACGAAAAATATAAAGGTAAACAATTTTTGTGCCATTTTATTCGTTTATTCAATAAATATATGGTTCATTTATCTTTTTGTATTACAATGGAGTTGTAATATAAAGTCGTATTTATAAGACTTGTTTTTTACCTTTATTAATGCAGTAATAATATGTATTAATAGTCTAGTCGAGACATGTGTTTCCTGCAAAAATTATTAGAAGGCTTCGAAAATATGAGCGATAGCTCATTCGACGCGGAATGCAAATCTGATAAAGGCGTTTTGAGGATTTTTTCTGCCAATAAAAATTGCAATTGTTTTTGATGATAATCGTAAGAGATAGCGGAAATTGCAAAAAAGATTCCTGTAGAGGGGAAATTTTCGATAAAAAAATTTCCGGACTCATAAATGCAATCGATAACTACGCCCAATATGTTTGTGTTTATTATTGGCGATAGAATGGTACAAGCATAGTTTGTACTTACTTGTGAAATGATAATTCAGAAATCATATCCCTCACTTTTTACACTTGGCACTGCCCACCATTTTAATTTATTAAAAGTACTTACACAAAACTAAAATTTACACAATTGTCACAAAAATAACCCAAAAACAACAAAAAACATTCATAATAAAACGCCATATTGAATGTGTCATATGTCCAGCGAAGCCGAAGGTGGCCGAAGTACAAGACTATTAGTCGTTGGCCGAAGTACGTCTCTACGAAAAATGCACAGCTGTCCAAAAACAAGATAGTATTTTGACATCATTACTTTTTTGTGTAATACTTTATAGTAATAAATATAACAAATATTATTCACAGTTAAAATACAATAGTAGAGCTTAATTTGATGTAATTTTAAGAAATTTAATCATAATATACTTATTAAGTAAATGATACAGAAAGATAATTGGCAGCCACGCTTTACGACAAAATAGTATCTGTAGTAACCATTTTCCCAGGTTGTGGTGGATTTTATTGTTTGACTACAGAGGTTCATTCATCGCCAGGCAGAACCTTAGAATGTGCGTTTATGATGCCACGCTTATTCCAAATCGATGCTTTTTTCAGTTAACCTAAATGCTCATTGGTATTAAATATTAATTATAATATTTTAAAAAATTATGGTGTATTAAGAACAGTTCAAAGGATTTATTCCCGTTGAAAATTTAACTAATTATTATTATTAATTTGTCAACAAGTTAGACAATTGTTAATTAACCAAATTGTTTCGAACTCGTCTTAATTGTACATTAAAAAAAAGTTTAAATAATTGTCGTGTAAATTTTTCGCGTCGTGGAGCCCTTTTTACCTACATATGTACCTTACAAGATCACGCCATAAAAGTTTAAAAATGTTAATGCTTTGTTTATAATAATTTTATAACTTTGACAATATGACTGTGAATATTATTTTTTTGTATAAAATTATTATAAACAAAGGATTAAATTTTTTTAAACTTCTATGGCGGTATCTTGTTAGGTATGTATATAAGGAGGACTTCTCGAAGTGAAAAATGTATGCGACAATTATTTAAGCATTTTTTTTATGAACATGTACAAAGCTCATAACAATTTTGTTATTTGACAATTGACTAACTTGTTAAAAAACTAACTTTAAGTTAAATTTTCAATGGAAGTAAATTCTTTGAAGTGTTCTGAATACAACATAATTAAAAAAATGATAATAATTAATATTTAATATCCTAAAAAAATTATTAAGTGTGACGTACTCGGTTTTAACACCGAGCGCGCAACCAAAAATGTCGCGCGGAGCCCCATTTTCAGCGTTAAATTAAAATTATAAATAATGAAGATAGAACTCCGCGAGTTAGGACTTTTTTATCAAAAATTTCCTCCTCTTCAAGGATCCTTTTTGCAATTTCCGCTATCTCTTATGGTTTTTATTATTTGTTATTATATGTTATTATTATCAAAAATCGAAATGGTTTTTTTCTTTCGTTTTATGCTAATAACAATTGCAATTTTATTGGCAGAAAAAATCCTTAAAACACCTTTATCAGATTCGCATTTCGCGTCAAATGAGCTATCGCTCATGTTTTTTAAAGCCTTCTAACTATGTATTTTTAGCAGGAAACCTACTTTTCGACTAGACTATAAAGGATACGGTGTGTAGGAGAAGTCTTATAACAGTTTATGTAGCCAAAATGTAAAATTGCAGCCCCCTTGTCACTGAATTTATATTTTTTATGAATTATCAGGTTGTTTTTTAAATGCATAATTTTGTATTATGTAACGTAAATCCAAGAAACTTTAAATTTATATGTGTGTTTAAAAAACATAATTCCAGAAAAATAAAACCTTTTTTAACATAGGTTATAATATTTATTAAGTAATTCTACCAACTTTCCGTATATTCAATGCATACCTACTATGTACTGTGTACTGAAAACAGATTTATGTAGATGTTTCAATAAAATTTTATAAGGAAGTCGTACAAAATAACACTAATAACTACTAAAAGTAACGGCCCTTCTTATGGTTATTATTAGGAGGTCATAATAAAGTAAAAAAATTGTGGAACATTTTATCGTTTTAAACTACTATTACTACTACATCTGTGTTTAAAAGTAAAACATCTATGATTTTACAATCTTTATGTCACTAGAGATCTGATTTACGCTTGTATTTAAATTTTAAGCATAAGTGCATTTTTGATATGGTGGTTAGAAGGACGGTTTATCTGTTAAAACCATTAAATATTTTTGTTTTTTATTTTCTTTTAAAGACAAAAATACCTTGGTTAGTAAGATATGTCATTAAATTTATATTTTTTTAATCTTTATGACTGCCCACGAAGGCTTGATGCCCAAGTACTAGGGTACCGTGGGTGCTGGTTTTTTATGTTTAATTCATTATATCCAGTTCCGTCAACATTGTCCGAGCACTGAAACATGCAGTTATTGCATTTCACATTCCTTTTTAGGTAACGTGGTAGTGCCACTACGGACGTTATTTTAAATAACTATTACCTGAATATGTCTCTTTGACTGAGGATCAAACCCCAGTCGCCTGCATGACAGCTATAGACTCTGTCTACTATGTTTATGTGACCATTTTCTATACTTCAGTTGGATACGTAAATTTAAATAAAACATTTTTAAATACTTTTAAATGTGCCGTAAATTACTTTTATTGATTATAAGATTTTCCCTTTCCTTTTTTTGGGCGTCAAAAAACTAAAAGTTAGTGTTTTAAATTTTTGACGTGCTGTCAGTACAGTATCCCTTCAAGCGACTTAAGCTGTGAGAACTTAAAAAAAATAAAACGACACAGACAGTTTGACTGCAAAAAATAATAAATCTTCCATTTAAAACTTTTACCCATATGATATAACCATATAGAGGCACTAAAAAATAACTTCTTAAAACACATTTTCTTGCTGTAAAGATCTTTTTTTCTTGGGCTTAAAACTTAAATCAAACGTACCAGTGGTGTCTTTTATTAATCCTGTTTTTATGTTAAACTAATTCCCACCTTAAACTTAACATATTTTAAATAAAATTTAATAAAATAGCAACAATAATTAAATGAAGACGTTGGATTGTTATTGTTTTTATTTTTAATCAAAAATATTTATTTAATACTAAAATAATATTTAAAAAGAGAAGTGATTTTGAACATCAAAAAAATATTCTTTATTTTTTAAAATCAATAACAAGCCCACAAAAAAGCTCCGTATTAGCAAATGCTCTTCCATTAAAATCATTTAACTTTCAAATATTTACTTTCTCCAAAAAATCCAGAAAACTCGAGCAATATTGCAGACATTTGCTTTTGCGTTATTGCGGGAAGGGATTTTAAGATTAGGAAAATTTCTAAAGAAATACGAGAATACGAAAGTCGAGATAAAAATAAATACCTAAAGAGGATGAAAAGAAAATATTTTATGTTGTTAAATTGATATAAAATTTCGTATTTAAGTTGTTTAAATAAAAAATACGCTCCTCTTATTTATATTTATATGTTGTTAATGTACATGTAAGTAAAAAATCAATCTTGCAAAACCAATAAAAACGCAATAAGCCCTATAAGTCATGTGAGAATATTTGTACCAATATTATTTTAAATTGTTTATGCATTCTTAAAATTTTTAAATTTAATAAAATAACTACATCTTTAAAAGCAAGCATTTATTTACATTTTATTATAGGACACAGAATATATGTAAGGAGCCAATCCATACCTACCCATCTCTAAATTATATTTTTGTTTTTAAATATTTTTTAACATTGCAATATAATATTGTGTTGCACTATTAACATTAAAATTTTTTTAGCAGTTATGTTAGAAGAATTACGCCATTTTACACCTATCTGTAGGCCTGCTTAAAATCATTTACCAAAAGCTATTGAGTATCATATACTAAAGTATTGTGTAAAGTTTTAAAAAAATAATATTACATTGATCGATTGATGAAACTCCATTATCACTGAATTTAATAAAACATTTTAAAAATTAAAATTTAACTTATATTTAAACTGTGAAGACATGTTTATTAAAATGTTTATATTTTTCTACGTATTAACTAACAATGGTCAAAAGGATATCTGGGATTCTTGTTTAATAGTAAATATCTGTTTTTTACAATAAATCACTGAAAGTAGTGGCTATGTACTTGTAATAGATTGAACATTTACAAAATTAGGTTTTATTTAACTAAAAAATTACTCCGACATAACAATGACATTTATGAAACAGATTGTTAAAATAAGCTGGTAAAAGTAAGAATATGAATTAAATACACCACATTCTTTGCTACATTCATGTAAATTGAAATCTTTCAAATGTTTAAAGTGTTTGTGTATTTTGGTAGCTGTCCATCATTTGCTTTGAGCTTTCATTTCTAGTTTTTACAGATTCACATAATTCACAGTTGGTTCCATAGCACTTTTTTCTGATCCAACCATTTGTTGACTGAAAGTTTTCTAAATATTTAGGTTATTTATTATCTTCTTTAGTAGAACCCATATTTAAAATTGAATTATTAATAATTTTTGCATTCTCTACCGTCTCACTTTCCATTACTGATTTTAACAGTTCTAAATTCCCGCTTGGAGCAATGTGCATTATTGAGACATTTTTTTCTTTTCTATTTTTTAAGCAAACCAAAGCATAATTTGAAATAGCTTTTTTCTGTGAGAGTACCTTCTTTGACCAAAGGATCCTATTTTGCATAACTTTCTTGTTTTCTAATTAAAATTAGTCCAGGGGAAAAAGCCAAGTTGGCATTAAATTTAAAAATGTTGATTTTCGAGTATGTTTAAACATTCTTTATATAGAGAGCTATTAGTAGCTGTCCATAATAAGGAACTTATTGAATGCAGGTCTTGTAATAAAACAATTTCCTAATAATTTAAATTTAAACCCTAGGATTTTAATGCCAAATTAATACTTTTTCAGATAATACCATTGTAGCATTCAACCTGACCATCGTTTTTAGGTTTATAAGAGGTTGTTCTGCTAGTAGCGTTTCCACGAGAATTCACCACACTACTATCAAATGTAAAGCTTAAGTACGAGTAGCATCTTTTTTATTTTTATGATAAATATTCTGAAATTCTTTGCTCAAACGTTTTTTCCGTTTGATTTTTGTAAAGTATTAGCGAAACCTATGTTACACGTTATAAATATAATGGAAATTTTGAAAGCAAAATGTTTTATGAAATTTGGTAAAATACTTTTTTTTCCAAAACCAATAGAATAAAGTACGTTTTATTTTATTTAGTTAAAAATATGTTTTTCTACAAACGTCAGTAAAAGTTTGATTTTTAATGCATGCTGTCAGTGTCTAAAATGTCATTTTTGACACTGGTGTTAAAAGTAATTACTTTTAGCACTTGTGCTAAAAGTGATTTAATTTTAACACAGATAAGAAATTATAAAGAATACTTAGATCAAAATATATTATTTATTCAATTAAAAGTACAATTACTAAAAATACAATTTTCGGTCGATATCCTTCACGGACTTTTCTTCAAAGTACGCAAGGAGCAGTTTATTACTAGCATTCTTGCCATTAACATTTTTCTGATCACACCATTCTAAGAAACAATCGTATGTATATTCGTATTGTTGCTTTGACTTACTAGGCAATAATTCAAAAGTAGCTTTATTGGCGATTTTCACCGGGAGAAATTCATTTTCTTAATCACTTTCCATCGAACAAGAATTGGCGATTATTTCACTTACTTGTCAACAAAGACAAATCAACAAATTCGATTTGTTTTACCTTAGCAACTTATTTTATAGAAAAATTAAATAAAATTATATTTTAAAAATTAATAGTAATTTCGACGATAAAAAAAATCATAAATCTGGACTTTTAATGGTGGTTGTAGAAAAAATAGTGTATAAAAATGACATTTTCATCAAGTCAAATTAAAGAGTGTTTGTAGAAACCTTTAAACCACTTGATTTTCTTTTTTTAAATTAAAGTACCAATAATTCTTTTATATGTTTAACAATAACACTAAGAAACATCAAGTTGAAGGAATCAAGTGAAGGAGGGCGAATCATAATGACAAGCGGTGTAATATAAGACTTAGGCAGGCTCAACTTATTAAGACCGACCCCACGGCAGTGAAGGACTACAGCCGCTTTATCAATAAAAATATTCCATGGGCGTATTAAAAAATATTATAATTAAGCAAACAGAATATCTGTAGAATAAAACAAGTTAAAAATGTGCATTGCATAATAATTATTTTAATTTTAATATAATTTCTATATAAATTTGTTTTGGAGGATATTTAGTTAAAAAATTTATTATTGGAAATTAGATAAAATTAGAGTGGTATGGCTTTTATTCCTTTGCAAATATATCAGCAATTATATATTTATAATTATAATATATAATATATATATATATAATAATATATATATTATATATATATATATATATATATAAATATATATATATATATATATATATATATATAATATAATATTATGTCTTTTACAATAAATGTAATTATCGGTAATATGCAGATAATAGTCTTTTTATATTTTTATTTTGTTCCATTAATCTTAAAAGAATTTTAAAAACACACACTGCTAAATTTCTATTTAAATACGTTTAAAACTCTTTCATTTACAGTATTTTTCCAATCAAAGTGAATGTCTGTGACGTCTCTAACAATAATCATGTTATTTCATTATCCAGTCAAAATTTAAAAAATGTGTGACAATATGTAAATATTTTATTGAGCTTATATATACACGAACTACACAAGTACAGAAACAGATAAATGTTTTAGAGATGTAACGAATATTCGCATTCAAATATAAATTAAAAAAAACAATATGAAGATAGTAGTAGGATATTAAAATCCATTTGTTTCTTTTTTACAAGAAAAAGTAACTTAACCTCGTAATCACATTATCAGTCTTCACTTTATCATTTGGTATTATTTATTTATTTACTTTACTTTGGTCAATAAAGCCTAATAATTAAATTTTCATTGGAACTTATAAGATAAAAAATATATAATGCAATGTAAACAAACAAAAACAAATTTTTCTATGAAATTTTTATCAGTTTTTACGTAAGTTCTTAATGTTATATAATATTTTTCTTAAACAAAACTAAAAAAATAATTAAACAAATACTTTACTCTTCTACAATAAATTATAAATATAATCATGTTTTATAAGAATCATAGACAATTGGCGCCAAATTTGAAAACAAAGTGAATATTCGCATTCGCGAATGTCGGTAGCAGATTTTTGCATTCGCGAATGTTTAAAAAATGACATTCGTTACATCATTAAAATGTTTTTCAGTGACTATGTCATATCATTATAAATATCATTTTAGTCATTTTAATAACTACTTCCACACACAACCATGTTTTACACTAAAATTTTTAAAAAGTAATACAAGAAGAGTAACCTTTTTTAAATCGTTTTTAAATAACAATTAAATTAAAGATTTAAGTCCCAATAAAAATGAGATGTTAGTATCATTGCTTGTGGCTAAAATCCATAAGCAACATTTTCAGCTACTGTACAATTATCTGTTTTTTTCTTCTTAAATTTAATACTGGAGAAATAAAAAATAAAATTTGAAAAACTGATATTCCTAGGAACAACTTGCAGTTTTTTAAACTGCCAACAAAAAATTGGCTTCCCAGTAACTATTATTCAATTTATTTAATTTTAACTGTGCTCAAAGTTTGTTTTTGTTTTTGTCTATTTAGTGTGTTTGTGTGTGTTGTTTGTGTATAACGTTGGTAAAATGGCGCATTTTTATACCAACTTAGAGTTGGTGGACATGATTTGACTAATTATTTAAAAGGTTTTTTTTTAAGGTTTCGCCGCACTAAATTAAACACAATTATTAATGAGTTGGAAAACAGCTTATACAACACTATTAAATGTTTGCTACAAAAACAATAAGTTAAGTGCGGCAAAATTAGAATAATTTAGAACAAATGTGCATACAAACTGTAGGACAATATTTCAAACATTGTTATAATAGCTAAAGATATGTAGGTACTTTCTTACAAATTACAGTCACAAAGGTACCCAAAAAGTATATTTTTATTATCATTTTGACAACTTTGCTCTATTTACAGCTGGTATTGTGCTTCTAGTAGCATTGTATATATGCCCCTCAATTGTTTTAAACCAACTTTTAAATCACTTTGTAGGCTTCCAAGCATTTTTGATTAGCCGGACCCTTGAGTCTAAAAAAGTTTTTTTTTCCCAAATACTCTATAGAAATTGTTTACAAATTTGGTTTATTGCTGAAAATTTAAACATATTTTTAGAATTATATATTATTTTAATTTGTAATATGGGTTGATAGCATTTTAAAAATTTGAAAAAGGAAAAATGACAATAACTTATTGGTAATATTCAAAAATATTACTGTTATTACAGAGTATAATATTAAAATTTTGCCTTTTTAAAAATATTTGGTTGTTGTTATATTTGATTTTAAAAAATTAGTGTATAAGTAGCTAAATACGCATGTCTTTGGAGTAAGTTAAAGTAATATTTTTAAAAATTTAAAATTAAGATATTTTGTATAGTTGGCATAAAAAAACATTAATAATAATAGGTATGGGCCCTAATTTAAAACTAGTAAATGTCAATTATAATTTAGAATCGTCTTAAGTATTTCTGAATAACATATAATTCTTTTTAAACTATATATTAAAAAGGTATAGAAATTGCTAGGACTTTTTATATATATAATAATGCTTCTTTGTTATTTGCTCTTTTGTAAAATACGCCTCTGCCGCTCCTATCCATCAGAACTCCAACATTCCTCCCTTCAAGACATTACGACCAGCTGACGCTAGTTGCCACTCGAAAATTCGCCCCGCATGGTTTATATTCTTATTAAGTGACTGGTTATTATGTTGGATTAGGGCGTTTATGGGGTAATTCGTCCGAAAATCAATCCCATGGCTCGTAAATCGCTGGAAAACTGAAAGTAATGGAAGTTACAAATAGTACCAATTAGGCCTTAAAGAATTTCTCCTTGTTAGAAATGCTGCGATATCTTGAGATTGGCTATATTGTAACTGGGTTATGGGGGGGAGTACATTTAATATCGACTTTTTTTTTAGATTAATAAAAAAATACATAATAAAAAATTTGATTAAACTTTTTGTTTAATTTGTCGAGAGTACTAAAATACCATAGGAAGAGAAAATTTTTGGTAAAAATTTTCCAGACATTTTTAAAATTAGCTAGCAAATTTAAATTTGTTGTAAAATTTTTAAAAATCATTTAATCTAATAACTCACTTACAGTTTTGGATACATTTTAAAATTATCAAAATTTATTTTTTTTTCGTGTGGTACCAAAAACATAAATAAAGATCCTTTTAATATTTTGATATTATTTTCTTAATAACCTTACTTCAAACATAAAAAGATACTTGCATTGTGTTCATATATTTAGTTCTATTCTTTACGAGCTCCTAATACCTTAAAAAAATTTAATAATAATTAAAAAAAATTAGAAAGGTACAAGAAAAAACAACTAAGCTGCACAAAATTCTCGTTAATATATAAACAAAAAGTTTTTTAAAATTAAAATTTTAAGAATTTTTGCTCACATTAATTTGTGGTTTAACGCTTAAAGACTTTTTTTCAAACTGTTTCATTCTTACTAACAATATGCCTGAAGTACGAAGACTTGGTCATATTCAATAGCTTAGTAACTGAGATGGGGCGTCTGTGGGATCATTAATGAAACCAGGTAATTTATAGTGATGAATTTCGTATTTTTTTGAGTGTGCATGATGGTCGAGAAGTGGAATGAAGGCGATGTGGTTTAAGACGTTATCCACTGTTCGCGATGGAGGAGTGTTCATCACACCGTGGGTATAATGGTATGGGGTACCATCGGATATGGTATCAAAACACCTCAAGTCTTTATTGGAGGTAACATGACCGCCCTTCAGTACATTCAGTAACATGCCAGCGCCAGACCCCATGTGTATAGAGTAACTAACCATAGACTTTATGGACCCAAACCGCTTTAATCGCTTAACATGGCTTCCAAGATCACCTGATCTCCCTCCGATCGAACATGTATAGGACATCCTTGGTCACAGATTGTTGCACTTGCAGCACACCTCTCAGATTCTGGCAGCACCTAGACTTATTTAAGAGGTACGGTAGAATAAAATACTCCAAGAGGAGCTTGCTGTGGAAAGTGGATGCCCAGCCGATGCACGCGGCAAGGCGAACACTGCTGTAGTCGAACCATATTTGGGAGGCCCCGCGAGGCGTCTTTTGGCAGCAGCCTCTCTAAATGGATACACACCTTAAGGAGGGGTCTTTAATATATTATTTAATTCTATTCTCGATCTTCGATGGCAACGTATCCTTGCCCGATACCTAATATTACATAGTTCGATTGTAGGAACTAGCAATGTTTTTCGAGAAAGAATTTTAGGTCAGGTGATTTTTGATATGTTTGTTCTCTATCCTTTTTTTCAGTGGTAGACCTGTATAATCCAGAATAGGGGTAAGCATTGGTTTATTAGCGCGCATTCTACCTGTACAGATAATAATCCAAGATTTTGAATAACAATTTTAAAAGCCGAATTTTCATTATTGTCTTTGTAGGTTTACCAAACATTTTTTTTTATTATCGGACCCTTTTATCATTGCTAATTATATCCAGACGCGTTTTTTTTTAATAAAAATTTAAAAATTTTTTAATTGTTTGTAATTTTAATATTATTTATTTATATACAAACCTAAATTAATTTGCCAGACTTAATTTAATTTTTTAAACCCTTTAAAATAAGAACGACAAATTTTTTAGTTATGATTCATAAATATTTGCAAAAAATTTGATTTCTTTGCTTACTAACTACGTCTTCGATGGCAAACGGGTATCACGTTTGCCCAGCAACACAAAGTCCCAGTTCGATTCACAAAACTCAAGTACTTTTTTTTTAAAAACCCTTTTTTATACTTACTTTCAAACCCTTTTAAAATTGTTTTTTTACTATTGATTTTTTATTTTTTTACAGTGCTGTCCAACCTTTATTTAAACCCCACGAATAGGAGTCTGTAAATTACTTTTTAAAATTTATTTATTTTTCGTAAATAAAATATATAAACCTATCAGCAAAAGTGAAGTAAAATTAATTGAATAAAAAATTTTTTAAAGGGGTTGAAAGTAAGTATAAAAAGTGTGTTTTTAATAAGAAAAAGCACCTGGAGTTTTGTGGAATCGAACTCGGGACCTTCGTGTTGCTAAGCAAACGTGATACCCGTTTAGACATCAATGCATGGTACTTAAGTAAGCAAAAAAATCATATTAATTTGCAGGCTATTTATGAGTCATAACTAATAAATTTGTCGTTTTTGTTTAAGGTTTAGAGACCGAATAACGCCTAGGCAAATTAATTTTAGGTTTTTGTATACTCAAATAACATAATATTTAAATTACAGACATACTAAAATAGTTTAAAATTTTTATTTAAAAAAAAACAAAATCGCATATGGCATATGATAAGCGATGATAAAAATGTCTCTGGCAATAAAAAATATGTTTGGTAAACCTATCTAAAGACAAGAAATTCAAAATTAGGCTTTTTAAAATGACTTTAAAATCTTGGATTATTACCTATACAGGTAGCATGCGCACTAATAAACGCAACAGCTACCGCCAGCCAGATTGCCCAGGGTCTACCCAAAAAAGGAAGGAGGACAACATAACAAAAAAACCCACCGACCTGAAATTCTTTTTTTCCCGATGTTGCTAGCTATCGTACCATATTGTCTGCTACACCTGTAAGCATAAAACTAACAACATATATATAAAAATAGATTTTTAAATTTCTTTACCACCTATTATATCAGTGAACCTAATTTTACTATTTGTAAATTAATTACATATAACATATAATCATTAATAACTAAAAATATTTTTTGTGCATTCATTATTTTTCTTTTTTCTTACTTTCATTTACTTACTTTTTATGTATCTTTAATATTCATGTTTAATCTCTAAATAAAGAAGATGCGGACTAAAAAGTTTTGCTATAGAAAGATATATCCATCAAAGAGCCTTTGGTATTTTGTATAAAGTTAATAAGAGCGGGGGGTTTGCCGCTTACCGCTGTTGGCATGGGGTAGCGTAACAGAAAGCACGTTAACTTGGCAGGGAGGGTAAAAAACAAGATCATGATGCGAAATAGTATGGGCACGTTTGTATATTTTTAAGAAAATGGCTTTATCATCATATATTTTAATTTGTTGTATGCGCAACTAATGAAGTCGACTACAAAGACACCTTGGTAGCTAAGTTATATTATACGAATTATCTGAAACTTTCCCTCTTAAGTCTATATTTTTATAACGAAAGTAGACATGTTTTGTTTGCACGTTAACCTTAAGACCTTGCTTAATACAGAAAAAATTGTTTAGATTCAACACTATAAATACATATTTCTATCAGTTAAGAAAAATAGTTGATATAAAAAAATTAAATGTTTGATTTTACTAATTTCATGTAATGATACTTTAAGATATATCTTATTAAAAATGACAGCCGTAAGGTTTAGATTTTAAACTAAGCTAAATAGACTATTCATAATTATGTGATTAGTATTTTTTTTAATGATGGTAATTCTGACATCAAGTATCATTACATAGATTTACGTCAACACTAAATACATCTAAATAATTTTTTTCCTGATGTACATAACTTCAAACATGTTCCAAGATAAGAAACAAAATTAACATAAAAAAATGATTTTTTACTTATGCTTTATGTCTTTCGAACATCTATACCCAGTACTCCCCTAGTGACAATAATTGTTATAACGACTTGCTCCATCTAGTCCAAATCGGTCTTTAGCATTGATTGCTTTCAACACTATGGCTTGTGCTAGTTTTCTAAATATTTTAAG
>JAHBCN010003850.1:0-70580 GCA_019359885.1 Listronotus oregonensis
TTTATCATTGTTATTTTCTCTTCAATGCTGTAAAACATTTTTAAATAACTAATACAAAGTAAAACGTCAATTAAAAAGTTGAAAAGACATTTTATTTATTACTGGTGGATTCATTAAGGTATGTAGCAGGTATGCAACGATTTTACAAATAGTTTTTCTTAAATAACTTTTAATTGCCTTATCAGAAAAAAAAAGAAATTTAGAATGTGAGCTAATCTTATCAACGTCTTCAAAATAGTCTAATACAATTTTGTTGTAAATTCAATAGGGGAGCCAATATTTCAATGTATCAAAATTTTCATGGGATTTCTCTAAAACCCACCTGGCCGATTGGCAGAACAAAAGCCAAGCATGCCAATTTTAATACAATAGAGTGGGTTACATAGAAACACTAGACCCACTTTCTTCCCTCTCCGCCTGCTAAAGTGCGTCTAAATGTTCGAGAACGAGAGACACTCCGCCCTTTCCGGGACCAGTGGTCGATTTTCATGTTAATAAAAAAATATTTTTTAACAATTTACATTTTACAATTACATACAATTATAATTTTAATTAAAATATTAATAAAAAGTGAAAAAAAGTGTTCCCGAGTGGGAATTGCAACTGCGGCCGCGGTTCATCCCCCGTTCTCGTCCATGTAGATGCACTTCAGCAGGCGAAGAGGGGAGAAAGTACGTCTAGTTCGGGAGTTGACCATGGCGGGGCGCTCTTTTTTTCGTCGCGTTTTCATAAGGTGGCATCGACAATCTTCCTACTCATTGCTGTCCACGGTACGTTAGTACTTAGGCCTTAGCCTTCGTAGACTGTCTCAAGACAAAAAAATATTGTTGGCCGAGGCTTGCTGGGCGGTGCAGTAGAAGCGTCCAGCTATTTTCTGTACCACTTAAAGTGAAAGACTTTACTTTTTTTGTAGGGCCAATTAAATCATCTAATTTACAGGTATCCACATGAAAGGCCTGTAAATTTTATTGAGTTAGGGGCAAAAATATTCAATATTATTTACTCCATTACACCGGAGGTACTGTCGAATGTTATTACGGAGTTTTATTATCGGCTCGGGTATTGCGAAGCTCAAGAGAACAATGTCTTTAAGCATTTATTAAAATGAGAATGATTTTAGTTTATTTTTAAGCGTTATTTTTTATTATTGGGATTACTATTAATTTCATTAATTTTTAAGAATGTTCATAAGTTTATTTTTTTTGATTAGCGGTTTTTATTTTATTTTAAGGCTTAAGTCTAATAAAAATGCAATAACCTTTTAATTACTAATTAATCACTAGGGACATCCAAACCAGATTTCGACATTTTTTGCCTTGAGAAATGTAAAAACTTTTTAATACCAACTATATCACTAAAGACACAGCTATTAAACAACGCCTAGCAAAAAAATACAGGGTTCGAGAAACTATTATATCGTTTTTTTTTTATTTTCTTGTAATAAAAACAGTTTGATTTAAAATTTAAAAATAAAATCTTGTATGGAACACGTTAGAAGTTCATTTTGTATAACTCGCGCTAAAAGCGAGCAAATGAAAGTTTTTCTAACTGTTTGCATAAATAACTATTTCATTATCAACAGTTTAACGGAGCCGTAACTTGAAAATGGAGCATTTGCGGACACATGTTAATAGAAACTTATCTTTTGTTTTAATAGAAGAAATATACCACCAAAATTGTACGTTTGAAACACCCTGTTATGTGCTATACTTATTCAACATAAATAAAACAATTTTTTTTAAATGTTATTTAGAAATGTTTTTTGTGTTCCTACAAACACAAATGATATACAAATTCTCGACCCAAAATATATAAATTGTTTTACCCAAAACAGGATGCTTTACTTTAAGAAACTATAACAATATATCCTAAAATGTATCCCAAACTAAAGAGAAGTTGAAGATAAACGACCGTAAACAAAACAGAGGAAGCAAATTGTCGGAATCAAGCGACACATCCAAAAGTCCAATTTATTTAAAGCAAACTTTCAAGATTCCTATAAATTACCTGCTTAAGACGAAACTATGGAAAAGACCTTGGCTGTATTTAAATACAAATTGTCCCACTGGGCTTTGGTATATCCTTTAGTTTGTATCTATTCTTAATTTAAATTATTACAAATAAGTTTAATAATACTTAATACAGTAGAACCTTAATAAGCGAAAGCTAAAGGGCAAGGTTGCAAATTTTAAATTATTGAGTTTTTTATTTATTGAGAGTTGAAGTTTAAAAAATTTAAATGTTGACTTACCGAAGTTTAGTTAAAGAATATGTTAGCGTATTCAATATTCGTTTTATTTTTAGTACAGTGAATGAGGGGTTTTCCCTAGGAATTATAATGTACCGGTCCGGACCTAAAACTTGGACAGTAATTAGAAAATAGCCCAAGAAACAAAGTTTATATAGTGCCGTGGTGTGCTTTTACCTAGTAGGTGGAAGCCACCCCTTCTGAAGGGTGAAAAATATACTATTGAAAATAACTTCGAAAAACAAATAAAGGGGTAAACTCCAAGCAAAAAGTTCCTAATAAACAATTTTATTAATAAGTTTTTGGTCAAATTAGTCTACTGACCTGATCTACATTTGAAAAATTAACAAAATAAAAAAAATATTGATGATTAACGCTTTTGACGCTTTGCATCAGCATATAAAAAGAGTTTTCTTGTAAATCCAGATTTAGCTAGGAAATAAAGATATTCGTCCAACAGATTGGAGGTGGATTAAAAAAGAAAACTTTCTATTTCCAATAAAAATGATTAACCAACCTGCACCACAGGAACTCCTTGAAAATGATATTTTGCAATTGCAAATCTGGATGCAGTGCAGCTTGCAGCTGCCGAAAAATTGGTCTGTTCCTGTGGAACGTGTTCCGGTGACAATTGCTTGAATAGTCCACCAATTGAAGATCAAGAAGAGGAGGAGGAACCTAACACTGACGATGAATTAAACATTTTATAACTTAAAATTTTGTATTATTAATCATTTTTTTATATAATAAACATAAAATACTTTTTTCTTCAACCGTCAAAAAATGTTGACATTTTTGTACTATTTTTATATTTAAAAAATAAAAATAAATAATTTAAAGATGAAAATTTTTTTTTTTGTAATTTTGTTATTAAGGGTGACTTTAAAGGGTTTAAAAGTTACAAATATAATGTTAATTATAACTAACAACATAAAAATATATTTATTTTACATATTTAGATATAATTTTAATTTGCACAACGTCTATTTCTATGGTGTTTTAATTTTTGGGCTTTTGGGGGTGGTTTTTACCCCCTAAAAATAAAAAGCACGCTTTAAGCATATATAAACTTTGATCTAGAAAGTAAAAGGAACTTAATTCCAAATTTTCATAAAAATTGAAAGTGTACAAAAAAATTCGGAGGTCACATACCATTTTTCTCCCCATAAACTGTACTATTTACGTTTTTTAATTATCTTTTAATTTTATACGTTAACAAGCTTTTTTAATAAAAGACTCAAAAAACAGAAATTTTGGGCCCCAAGGGTTTTTTTTTCCAAGGGGGGAAAAAAAAAATTTTTTTTTATTGGGTTTTTAAAAAAAAAAAAACTTTTTTTAAAAAAATTTTTAAAAACCCCCCAGGTTTTCCCTTTTAAAAAAAAAAAAAAAAAAATTTTAAAAATTTTTTTTTTTTTTTTTTTAAAAACCCGGGGTTTTTTTTTTAAAAAAAAAATTTTTTTTAAAAAGAACCCCTTGGGGGCCCTTTTTTTTTTAAAAAAAAAAAAACCTTTAATTTTTAAAAAAAAATTTTTTTAACCCCTTCCTTTTTTTTTTTTTTAAAAAATTTTTTAAAAAAAAAAAAAAATTTTTTTTTGGTTTTTAAAAAAAAATTTTTTAAAAAGGGGGGGTTTTTTTTTTAAAAAAAAAAAAACTTTTCCAAAACCACGGGGAAAAAAAAAATTTTTTCCCCTTTTTAAAAAAAAAAATTTTTTTTTTTTCCCCTTTTTAAAAAATTTTTTAAAAAAAATTTTTTTAAAAAAAAGGGGGTTTCCGGAAAAAAATTTTTTTTTTTTTTTTTTTTTTAAATTTTTTTTTTGGGGGGTTTTGGGAAAAGGAAAAGGGTTTTTTGGGGAAAAAAGGGGAAAAAATTTTTTCCCTTTTTAAAAAAAATTTTTAACCGGGGTTCCAAAAACTTTTTCCCCAAATTTAAAAAAAAAAAAAAATTTTAAAATTTTTTTAAAAAAAAAAAAAATTAAAAAAAAAAATTAAAATTATTTTTTTTTTTTTAAAACTTCAAGGAACAGAAAACATTTTTATGTTGCCGAGGTTTTTATGTTATCAAGATTTGACTTATCGAGGTTCTACTGTATCACGTAAATTATACAGATTGGTAAAAGAAAACTAGCAAAGATCCTTTTTAAGTTCTTTTTATCTTTTTTTGAGAAAAACTCTCGGTGCCGTTTATCTTTTTTTTCGAGAGGAAACTTTTTAGGCATATGCAGCAACCCCTATCCGCAACTCCTTGGCCGGGGCGAATTTTACCTCTGAAATCTTAAACAAAAAGGGGGATCTACTTGTACCTTGTTTGAAAGCTTTTTATGTACATACCTACATTAAGCCGTTTTAATTTAGTGGTTGGTTCTTGAAATACAGAGTATTCAAAGAAAAGCAAAATAAAAAGTCGCGAATAACGACGTCGCTTATAAAAACAAGTCGCTTATTACGACGAAAACTGGGAAGTTTGGTTGATTTATATTAACGCAAGCCTAAAAGTTTCCCATAACGACGCCGGTTATAGGACCAAGTCGCTTTTAGCGTCCCTATGCAAAAGATTTTTCATGTGAAAGGCCGAATATAACGACCGAACGCGTGGGGATTCACACAGCAATCATTTGTAACCAATAACTACAAGTTATTCTTGGGGAATTACCGGAACCGGGGGCCCGGAAAATACCTGTTTTTCGATCTCATAAATGCTTTTTTGTTTACTTTTATTTAGTCCCGGGGATTTAGTGCATACGTATGGTAGTAGCGTATTACGTACTGTTAAAATGAATCAAAAGAAAGCTTTGCCCATTGAGGAAAAAGGCCTAATAATTTGCAGACTTGAGGAGTTGGGGTTTAACGCATTCAATTTGTTTCTACAATTTGAAAGAACCGGATGCAATAAAAAATGCATTTAATGAAAATTTTGCTACCAAAGAAGAAACTTAGATTATCCAGCATGCAAGATATAGATGAAGCATTATTTAATTGGTTTAAAGTTGAAGAAGTAGAGGATCGCCAATTATGGCCCTATACTACAGGCGAAAGCAGAACATTTGGGCAGACTACTGAATAAGGACCGGAATACACCTGACAGAAAGTTGGCACGTTTTCGAAAAGCATAATATGGTTTAGGGAAAAAATAAGTGGAATCTGTTAGTGTACCTCCTGGAGTGTCAGAAAACTGGCTTAAAACTGTATGGCCTGAAATAGGAAAAGGGTATACAAGTGACCAGATTTTTAACGCAGATGACAGGTCGTTCTACAAAATGCTTCCAGACATGACACTGAAATTTAAGGGCGAAAAGTGCACGGAGGAAAATGTTCAAAGAGAGAAATTATATTTTGTTGCTGCCAATATGTCTGGATCAGAAAACTAAGTTCATTGTTATTGGAAAATAAAAAAACCGTTGTTTTAAAAATGTTAGGATATTACCTGTTACCTACATGTCTAAAAAAAAGCCTGGATGACTTCAGACCTGTTTATAAAGATCTTGCAAGATTGGGATTTGAGCTAATGAAGAAAAAATAAAATCTTTCTCCTAGTAGATAATTGCCCAGGCACCCAAAATGTCAAATTTAAACAATGTCAACCTTAAATTCTTCCCACCCAATACCACATCAGTGCTGCAGCCAGTTGACCAAGGTATTATAAGATCTTGAAAGTCCATTATAGAAAGTTTCAGTTAATGAATATTATTGAAAACAATCAGTTATCTAAGGAGTCTTCCATTAATTTTTTGGGACGCAATATCGATGATCTCCAAAGCCTGAAATGGGGTATCAAAACAAACAATCATTAATTGTTTTAAACATGCCGGATTCCTAGAACAGATACTGGAAACTGCGACCGAAGACGACATTCCTTTAGCGAGTTGGCAAGAAGAATGACTAATGACTTTGATACAGAAGATTATGTGCCTCTAGCTGTAATTAAAGAAAACTTTAAATTAACCGATGAATTATGGACCGATTTCATAGATTCTAATAGTCACTTAGAAACAAACAGTACTTTGGGTGACGAGCAAATTCCAGCGGAGGTGCTTACAATTGAGGATACCCAAGATCAAGGTGAAGACGACAGGTCTGAGGACGAAGAAGAATTTAATCCACCATCTATTGAAGAAGCTTTACAAGCAGTGAAGACCCTAAACAGTTTTGTACTATACAATAATGGGAGTGACAAAAAACTTTTAGACACAACCAGTTTCATTGAGAAAAGAATCAATTTACTTTAACTCGCGTTGCAAAAAACAAACAAAGATTACGGATTTTTTACTAAAATAATAATTTTTTTTTAATGTATGTACATATGTATTTTATGTACTATGTAGGTTTATCTTACGTTACCTGTATCAGTGTAGATTTAGTTTTTTTATATTGGATTTTCATTTTTGGTTTTTTGTTTCGTATGTATCTATGTACTTTCAGGGTTTCGTAAAATTAAAAAATATTTATAACATACATAATTATGTACAGTTTTATTTAAAAAAAAACGTAGTGTATGTAGGTCCTTTAATAACGACGGCCGTTTATAACGACCCATGTTCAGTAGTCCCTTCGCCGTCGTTTTATCCGACTTTTACTGTATTTAATTTTTTTTGTTCCTAAAATGATTTCTAAATAACACTGATAGGATTTGTGTACTTTTATTTTAAAGGAAAAACATTTTTAAGCAAGTCGTAATCCACTTCCAATATCTAAGAAGAAAAGGAGGCCGAGTAGTATCTTGTTTTGGAGGTGTAATTTTGGTCAGCCATAAAGAGCATCTTGAAACATGGCGGGCCGCTTTGAATTCGGCGAACGCTGCCTCCGCGCCAATTTGTTTTTTTGATTGATGCTTACCGTCACCGTTTTTATACTTTTTTGGTGAAAAAATCTGTTGATATTTGGGGAAGGATAAAAAGTTATTTTTAGATTCTACTTACCCTCTAATTCAAAGTTGATGTCGTGCCGAGGAGTGCTTTTGCCCTGGGGGTGATGATACGTAAGCAAAAAAAAAAACGAAAATTTTTGGTAAATGAAAACCTACAATTTTGTATTCCACAAAATTTTACGTATCAATAAGGGTTTTTGAGTTATTTTAAAGAAAAGGCTATTTTTTTTCAAAATTACAAAAATGTCTCTTTCACTTTAAGCTCAATTTTTTTTTTCAAAAATATGCACTTTAAACGGGTCAAACTTCCTGAGCATATTAAAAATACATAAATAAAGTGACAAAGATTAATTTCAATTGGGGTGGTAATTAGGGACTGATTTTCACATTTTTTTCATCCAAAAAAAATAGAGATCAATTTTATTTTGGCCATAACTCGCCTAATTTTAGTGCTAAAGAATGTTATAAAAAATAAAAATAAAGGCTTGTTTAAGTTCCTCAAAAAAGATTATTTAAGCTTTTCCCGAAAAAATGTATCGTTTTTTGGTTATATTACGTTGAAACTTTCAATGTTGGCATTGGACGAATAGGAACCAACCTTCAACAGGCTATAACTTCGTTTGTATTGGGTCTATAGACATCATAAGCCCACCATTCTTGTTGTTTTTTATAAAGAACATTTTTGTTAAGTATGATTTTTTTGATAAAATGCTTACTTTTTGAGTTATTTGCGAAAAACCGTCTGAAAACGTTTTTTTTTTGTTGAAAAATTGACATTTTCAATTGCGAATAACTCGAAAAGTAATGCCTTTCGGAAAAAACTTTATAGAACAAAAGTTGCTAAAAATTGGTCAATTTATCCATTTCCGAACTAATTTTTAATAAAAAAATTTTCACCCCCGAGGAGGGGCCACCCCCAAGGAAAAAGCACCCCTCAGCACGATGACAACTTTGAATTAGGGGGTAAGTAGAAGCTAAATCCAAATTTTCATGCAAATCGGTGCTGTTTGAGAAAATCCGTAACTTTTGCCCTTTTTTCTGTTCGTTGACTGGCCTATAAGGTAATAATACTTGAATGGGCCTACTGACCAAATTGTTTTTTTTTTAAATTTCAATAAATTTATTTCTTTAAAAAAGAAATAATAAAAATAAGGCTATCCTTTCCGAAAGTGTTAAATAATGTAATGAATTTCATAACACTTAAATCTTGAACTTCCATTGTCTTTATTTGTTAACCACAACGTTTCAGTAAGTAATGGAGCTCATCATTTTTTAAGTGATAACCGAAGTTCCATATTTTTGTAGAACAAAAATTTAAACAAAAAACTTGTAGATGGGTTTTGGGTACTTCTTTATCACTTTTCAAACTTATGCGATTCGCAATAGTAGTTCTTAGGAATTTTCAACAAAAAAATTTCCAGGTAATGGTAATAATTCGAAACTTGTTTTAATGTCACTTGGAAAGCAAACATTAATGTAAAAATTAGCCAAAACGCGAAAAAGACCGATTTTCCATTAATACCTGGCTACGGCCTTTCAATGCTTAATATTCTGGATCTAAACCTGTTTTTCTTTTAATCCTCTTAAAAGGGCAAAAAATAACCAAAGTTATTAATGATTTGATAGTATTCTTTTAAGTTTTTCGCAAAGCCAGCTAAAAATAATCATACAATCATCTGCACCGCCTGTCCATTTTAATTATAGCTTCATAAGCTACACTATTAAATATTTAATATCTCCATCAAAACTTCCAAAGTAAATTTATTAACCTAAACCCGAACTTATTATACTCAATGTCATTCATACAGAAACTATTTCATTATGTTACGAAACCAACGTATAATTTAAAATTAAACAATTACCTTTTAAGTGAATTTTTTAATTAAAATTTTAAGCCCCGTAAATTTTAAAAAAATTTTGTAGTAGCTCCCGGGCTTTTGCCCCTTCAAATCTGTTAAAATTTTAAAAACCTTTTTCCCTGGGACATGGTTATATTTTAAAGAAAAATTTGAAGCTTTTTGCAACCCATTTTGGGAATAATTTTGGGGGGGCTTTATTTAAATTTGGGAGGCTTCATTTTTTAGGTTAAACCCAAAGTTTTGTTTTAATTAAAAATTTGTGCCTTTTAAAAGTTTTGTATTTTAAAAAAATTTTAACCCGTTCCCCAAAATTTTTAGTGGCCTTTTGAAACCAAAAAATTAAAATTTTTTATTATTATTTGAAAAGGGGAAGACCTTTAAAAATTTTTAGGGGTTCCCTTGGGGTTTTAATAAAATTTTTTTGGAAAGTAGTTTTTTATGAAAATTGGTTTCTTTATAAAATTTGGCAAGTTTTAATTTTGTTTTTAAGCCCCAAAGGGGACTACATAATATTTTTGGACGGAATTATTTATGCTTTTTCCAAAGAATTACACAAAAAAGAAGTTTTACGATGGAACCATTGGGGGGGTTCGGGGAAAATTTTACTTTGAATGTGTGAGATTTGCAAAGAAGTACCAAAATTCTTTTTTTATGAAGGGGGCGAAATTAATTTAAAACTTAATTTTTTTAATTTTTTCAGAATTTGTGACATTTTTAAATTTTAAACCCTGCAATAGTTTAATTAAATTTTGTACGTCTTTATGGGTTTTCAGGTAGTTTGAACCCTTTTAAAACTTTTGTTTAATTAAAATTAAATTAAAAACCTTTTTTTTCCCACGGGAATGGGGGGATATAACAAAAGGTTAAGCGTTTTTTTTTACTAACGTTTGAAAAATAAAGTGGAAAAAGTAAGGCTTTTAGTTATTTGACATTTTAAAACATTTTTAAAGGATCCAACTTTAAGGTCCAAAGATTTTAAAAGGGGGTTAATTTTTACCCCGTTTCCCAAAACCCAAACCCAATTGTTTTATGGCCCCGGTGGTCCTTTTTGGGATATGAAAAACAACCCCAAAATCCAATTCTTTTTGGGTTTCTTAAATTTTTTAAGGTTTTTAAGGACCAATTTTTTTACCGTTTTTCCCTTTTTTAGAAAAAATTTTTTGGGTTTTTTTTTAAACCAGGGAAAAAAAAATTTTTCCATAAAAAAGGGTTTGAAAACCCGAGAAAGGAAATTCTAAACAAATGGGGGGGGGGGGATTGTTCCCAAACACCCTGTTTAAAAAGTAATAGTCCCCCACGGCAGAGCCCCGCATTACCGCAGTAAGGCTAGATACTCTGAGAGGTCGCCCTGTATCTCAGAGGCACCGTTAAGGACACCTGTTTAAGGCACAGGATGTCATTCACTCATCAGCACGGTATGCTAACACCTTGAGTTAAAGCCTTGTGTTCATCTTAGCTTCGGATCCCGTTCCATACGGTGGCAACAAGAGTTGCCGATAACCAGCAACTCTAGCGCATGTTCCAAAAGATCCTACTGGGCCCAACCACAACGACGATGTGTGAACACATTGTTGGGGTTATGATAGAAAAAAACACCCCAAAACGTTTTCACTTCGTTGTTGTAGGGGATTACTACCTAATTAATTATAAGGTAATTTTTTTTGACAAAACGGTGATCCTAAATACTTTAATATTTTTGCAATTTACCGAAAACTTTCCCTAAATACTATTTGTGTAGCTGCCGAAATAATAATTAGTAGAGATAAAATTTTTGTTTATTGCAAAACTGGAACATTTAGTGCGAAACACTGTTCAATTTCGCATGCCCAAAATCAATGGATACCAAATTTCGTAAACCTTGCTTTAGTATTTTTAAAGATACTTAAGCAATATCTGCATGTTTAGGTGCTGAGGTATCGTTAACGGAATGAAGGAATAAAATAGGTTAAACACCTAACAGCCTAGCACCCTCGTAGTAAGGCTTCGTGTAGTAATCTACTAAGATACGTCAATGGTTTCTAAGATATTCAATTTTAAAAATCGCTTATTTTATTACTGACTGACTAACTGCCCAACTGACTCATTGACTTAAAAAAATTATAGGGCACTTTCCAGGAGAGTGGAAACTGAAAATTTGGTATGTAAGTCCAAGTAGGTTTTGGTCCTAGTAAATGAAAAATTCTGAAAACGGCATATTTTTACTCAAGATGTACTAAAGCAGGTGTGATAATATCGTATTTGAGGAGGTGTTTTAGAAATTTGCAATCTAATTAAACTTAATTTTTTAAGGTAATAACTGTTTAAGAACGCAGGCACGATTTAATGTTATTTATTAAACTTAGAAAAATAGAAAAGATCCCACCAAAAACACTTATGTAAAATAGGGGCCAAGTTCCTGTCCAAAATCTCGATCTCTTAAGTACTGTAAGCTAAAATTAGTCAAAGTTATGATAACAATTTTATTTTAAATAAATCATATCCAACACACTCTTCTTGTCTCTTGAATACATAACTAAGTACCTACCTATTATGTGTGTCGCAATTTAATTACTGCACCTACTTCCAGAATCAAAGTTACTTATGGCCGGTTGCTCAAAAGTATCTTAAGTAGATTTTTACTAAAAGCTTTTAACATTAAAAGTAACTTATTTTTTTTTCGCTTTTACCATCATATTTTTATTGCAACTTAACTAAGAGTACTTAGAAAGGCGGCAACGTTGCATCTTCTCCCCTTTACGCATTTACAATGCGAATAATCAGAATATATTGATATTAGATCTCTCCTTTTCTAGCTTGTCTGTAATTAAATAAATGAATGAAACTTTAAATTTTTCATTAGAAAATTGTCAGGTTGAGGTGTAATGTTAAATCTTTTAAAAGCTTGTTTTTCAGTTTGTAGACATTACAATACAAATTCGGTAATTTTTTGTTGTAAAATTTAAAACAAAATAAAAAGAAAAGATCAAGGGCGTCTAACTTTACGGCCATAGAAAGGAAAAATTGTCAATAATTATGAGATATAATTTAAAACAAAAAATACTTTTTTTAATGTATGTGAACAAATTTAAATATTTTTAATTTACAAGTAAATATTCAAAATTTAGAGGCTAATACACACTTGTCATGCTCAAACTCAAGTTCATCTTCGATTTGCTCAAGTAAGCTGAGTACTGTTGGCTTTGTTAATCTAAACCCTTTAAAAAACGTAAGATTATCCATCTTGTCAAAATGGTTTTTTTTTAAACAGGTCAATGTCCAAAAGAATGAAAAAGATAAAATAAACCTAAAAAATACCATGAGTAAGTAATTAAAATTTACTGTTTCTAAATTATTCTTGAAAATCTATATCTATATTGCATTCATAGTAATACAATCCAAACCACCATTGTTTTAAAACTTGGTTTACATAATTTTTACCAAATTATTTATTTGAAACTACAGACAAAAAATAAATAAACAAAATATTTGTCAAATGTCAAATCTTCCACCGTCAAATTACTTAAGGGATCATTAAGTACATAATACCCTAAACTTAAAGTTACAGAACCATTAGGGACGAATCTTAGCATGGTGCAAGATACTTTTAAAACTTAGGGGCAGTTAATGCTTAAGAACAACTTAAGTATCGCAAAAATTGTTGGTGCAACCAGCCATTAAATAAATACAATCTACGGTTCTTTGGCAATACTTAACCAAATGTCAATAATTTATTTTTTCTTCGACCGTCAAAAAATGTTGACATTTTTGTATTATTTTCAGGTGCAAAAGCTATCAATTCTCATACCGTACAAAAATGTGCTCGTTGCTTAGCAACACGTTTAATCCTAGGATTAAAAAAACGATTTTTGAATAACTAACGGCCGAGTGATGATCGCGTTGTTAAAATTAGCAATGGACTTAGCAATTGTTAAAAGTCAACAACGGTTTGGAATGTTTAACAAATTGTCAGATTTTGACAGGTTATCTACTAAAATCATTGAATAACACTGACAAATTAGTAGTAGTAGTTAGTAAATGTATTAATTTTGACTTGGTTGGAAAAAAATAGTATATATCATAAGGACCAAAAGTGCTTATTTTTACTCGCAACTGCAAAAATTTCTCGTAAAAAAAGATGCACTTTCAATCCCTATAATATAATATACCATATTTTTGTAATCCTTATTGGTGCGCAAAATGTATTTTTTGATTTATTTTTTGATAATTTTAGAAGACTGCTTTTTAAAGCTTCTGTATATTACGTCCATCTACACTGTGCATGACAAATACAAAGTGTACAGGTTAAAAGAACAGAAAAACAAAATCCAAACTTTTCTTTTTGTTTATATATGTACAAAATTATGGTAAAGTAAATTTTTACTAAGCGTTATATTTTTTTATCACTGGGTATAAATATGTTGCAGAAACTCGTCTGGCAACATAAATGCTATTTTTCTCAGCAAATTTCTCATATAATTGTGACAACACCGCTTTACTAAAATACAAAAGCATACTGCGACAGACACATTCAATGGACTCCCTAAGTCGTGGGGGGCGGAGTTTAACGACATTTCCAAACAAACCGATAATAACATGTAAAAGCCCATAAGGCATTTTTCATTTTGGTTTTTGGCGTGGTTTTGCTTTAAAATAAGGGTGCTTACGTTTTGATTTGGTCAAAGTGTTATTAAACAAATAGTTTTGTATTAATAAAGTTTTTAAAAAAATATTATTTTTTAAGGTATCACCTGCTTTTATCTCTTAAGAAATTAAAAATTGCTTATGGGCATTTGCGTGTTATCATGGCTTTGTTTGGAAAGGTTGGCAAGGCCCCGCCCCCTCGCCTGACGTCAGACTTAGGTAGTCTATTATGGAATCCCTCTAACAATCTAAAAATAGCATACTAGAACGCCAACGCCTGCTTTCGTGAACTTGTAATGACGGCGCAACCAATGAGCGCTCTAGGCTCGAGCGTCGGAATCTGGGCCCTTAGGACGACGCTACCGACGATGGAGAGAGAGGGGAAGTCGGGTAGCTTGAGCACGCGCAAAAGGAGGAATTTTAGTAGGACAATTGGCATGGTTAGTGAAGCTTTTGCCTGAATGTTCTCTAGCATTTCGAGCAAATCTCCAAAATGTTTTCTTGAATATTTGATAAGAGGTTTCTGTGGTAATGAAATATTACTTTCTTTGTATTAGCGCAAGAAATTTGGCTTGCACATCTCTTTCTGTAAATAATTCAAATTTTAAGGTTTATTATAAAGTGTCCATTTCATAGCTAGTTAAGCTACTCTAAGTAATTATCTGTGCCAATTTTAAATTGACATCTTCTACATAAAGCTCAAAGGTAAAGTAAGGTGTAATGAAAGTGAAATAAAGAACTGTACCAGGGCAGGCGTTGGCTGGAGTAGTGATAATGAAAAGTGATGGTGAATGGTGTGTTAGAGAAATAGCTGGACAATTAAGGTAGCATCTTAACTTTTAATAATATAGTTTATCAATAATTCGTACCGGGTGTCACAGGAGTGACAAGTAATACGGGGTGTCCCAAAAAACTGCAAATAATTTCTGAATTTGACTTCAAATATTCTAACTTTTCTGGCACTATAAAATAATTTCTAACGGGTTTTGGTAAAATATAACCTTTTTTTTCTAAAATAAAGTAAATATTTGTGCCCCGTTCAAGGGCAAAATTTGTATCTGTTCTTTATACTTAATAAGTCATAAATCAATTTGTAAACATTCGGAGTAGATAATAAGTTATGTTTGAGATTGCTAAACTTTGGACAAATTGATTGGCTATTAGTGCCTATTTTAAGAGTAACTTCGACCCTTCACCTTATTTTGCTATTATTTACAGTAAATTCATTACCAAAAATGTGTCTAAGAAAAGGTATTGTCATTAGAGATTGTAAATTTGTATATATTGTCTTAAGTTGCCGATACGCCCCATTTGCGTATCACGCCATAGTTTGTGAAGTAAAAACTTGACTTTATTTTTTGTGTAAATAAAAACTTGTTTACAGTAACTATATTCGTTAGGTCTTGATTAGCAATAGTTATTTTACGGTGCGTCCAAACCTTAATTTGCACCTATTGTTTTTCAGTTTATATTTAGTTGACAGCAGAGTCTATCGGCAACTACTTATAGTACGGAGTATTAACGAATAGCATTTCCTTGCCAAGATATATACTTTCTTTACTACAAATACTTTAATTTAACGAAATGTTTTATAGTATACTACCCTTTGTTAATGTTATAAAATTAAATTTGCATATATTTTATGCATTATGTGTATGACCTATTAAATTTCGAATTAATTTTAACAATAACATAATATAAATTTATGCATGCATTTGCTTGGTAACATACAATAATAAGGTGTGATTACATAAGCCCCAATAGGATTAAGTCAAAAAAGATATATATGTAAATCGAGTTAATAACTCGATTAACACAACAAAGGTGTCATCATGAAAAATGACACATACTGGATTTTAAAACTTATTATAGGCTATTTTCATTAAAAATATGTGTTACAATAAACACACAAGAACTTGGTGGTCTGATAGCCTGGCCCCTACATATTATCTCTTAAAATAATAAAACTAAATTTGACTATTTTAGAAAATAAATAAATTGCCATATTTTGGGATGTTTTTTTTTCCTAGTTTTGTTTTGACAAGAAAGGAATTTGGAAAAAACTGAAAATTTTAATCTTTAAATGGAATACACTGTATATTTTTTTATTGAATTCAACAATTATTCAACATGATAATAAATGAAAAAACAGAATATTTGATTTTTTTTATAGTAGCTATTGCCCCTCACAATGGGAAATTTTCTTGCGACAAATATTTAGACGCTTGAATATTTAGCACATGGGTTTCTAACGCAAAAGAGAATATTGACTCTTTTATGGGAAGCCTATGTCTACCTTAATACAATCTTTTTGGGCTATCCTACACAGATAGATAAAAACAAAAATATGCCTGTTGTGACATTTCCACAACTAAAAACTTTAATTAGTTACTTTCTGGTCTAGTTTAAATACAAACTTTCTTGTAATTTATGAAATTTCTAAGCCATAAACTAAGGACATATTTATGAAAATTATTATAAGTATTCACAACTCTTCGTTTAAGTGACGTCAACCAGTTGCAAGTTTAAGCAATAGCATTTTATTAAAGCCAGAAAATTTAAAACTTACTACAGTTCAGCGGTCTTGTATATTTTATAGCTGAAAAGTTTAATGGACTTTATTCATAAAAGTTTCGCTATTAAGCTAGTCTTAATAAAATGGTATTTTAACAATATAAAACTTAATCGTTTAAAATATTTTGTTTTATCCTTCACTCTAATATTCAATTTCTCAAGCCAATCAATAGGCCTGATTTGGAAATCAAGCGTAGGTTATTGAAGATATCTCTTTTACAAGACCCAAAACTAATCTTGGATTGAGGCGCCAAAAATCTTGTTCGGTTTATTGCTTCCAAAACACAGTCATGTTCGCTGTCGCGAAAAAAGTCTGTAAATGCTTATCCGGTACATATAGGTGGCCAAGTTCTGCAGAACAAAGATTCATTTAATCTTGTCGGTGTTACTTTTAAAAATAACCTTAGCTGGCACAAGCACATAACATGCATTGCCTCAGCAGCTTCAAAAAAGTTTGGATTCTTTTTTCAAGTCAGAAAGTGTTACTCTTCTTCCAATCTGTATAATCTGTATGTATCACAAATCAGACCTTCTTTAGAATATTGTTGTTGTGTCTGGGGAATGGCATCTTCTACAACCCTTGGCATTCTCGATTTCATCCGGAAAAGAGCTATTCATCTTATTAATTATCCCTTGCTTACAAAAAGCTTCCTTCAATTGCCCACCCACGAGCTGAAGGGGACTTGTCGCTCTTCGGTAGGTATTTTTACGGCTTCTGCACAGTATAATTCCTCCTTTGTCAACAGAGCAACACGTAGTGCAACTTTTATGCATCCTTTTACCGTTCAACTAGAGAGGCCCGCTTTCTTAGTTCCTTTATTCCTAGAGTGTCCAGACTATGAAACCTGCTAACCGCAAAAGTTTTCCTTTCGCCTCCCAGTCTCCAATTATTTAAGTCCCGTGTGAACAAACTCCCTCTCACCACACTTAAAACACCCACGGTACGTTAGTTCTTCGACCTCAGCCTTCGTGGACAGTCCAAAGATAAACAAAAATATTTTTTTTAGGAAGTTTTATTTAATTCGCCTAGGGGTGACTAAAGTATAGTGGTTCCAGTACTCTTTACTTTAATATTACTAACTTTTATTTTTCGAGATATTTGCATTTAAAGTTTTCATTGTATGAAACCACCATTTTTAATCATCAAAATGAGAACGCGTACCGCGACGTCGAAAAGCGTTTGGAGGGAGCCTAAAAGCATTTTTTCGAAATTTAAAATAAACTTTTTATTGAAAATTTCCTCAGACGATATAGACGGCATACAAATAACTTTTTCCTCCCAAATACTCCCATTCACTTTTGGGTAATATCATTCAAATTGGACCTAGAGTCTATCGTAGGTTCCAAACCACGCGAAACGGCATACGGTGTTTACTGGTGATCACCCATCCAATTACTTACCGTGCCTGCATCGCTTAACTTCGCTGATAGCGCGACCTCGACACAACAAGGGTTATTGGCATACATATGTCTCCTCGGCTCCGGGATTCGACTCAGGTCGCCCGAGTGCTAGACAGGGTCACTGACCACTATGTCACCGGAATTTTTAACTTTGGGAGTTGCATTACTAATTTGGGGCACACTGAATTAAAAGTTTTGTAACTGGGTCGTTAAACTTATAAACTATAAAACATACAAGACGCTAAACTATCCGAAATTTTAAATTTTCCAGCTTTAATTAAATGCCGCTGCTTTATCTCGCAACTGGCTGAGGTTGCTTACAAGGGTAGTTATGAATACTTATAATAATTTTCATGAAGTTTACTTTAGTTTATGGCTGAAGAATTTTCTAAATTAAAATACAACTTTATTCCCCAACCGGAACAGAATTTTGTTTAATAAGGTTATGCATTTTATATGGAACGCAACGAAAATATTGGTTTTATTTCTGATGTTGTGTTAAGGTATTTTTTTATTTACAGGTTTTATTTGTTGAATAAAATAATTTTCCACATTCTTTCTTTCGCCAATATTATGTTTTTTCATTTATATAACAAAAAAGGTATTTTTCTAAATTTCCTAAATATCAATATCAATTCCTATAATGCCGCATGCCGCATTAGGGTTCATGATTTCTCGAGCTTATCAATTTCTCGGGTCTCGAGAATTCTCGAGGCTAATTTCTCAGGTCTTCTCGAGTTGTCGAGAAATTCACAAATTGCGTGTACTATACTTTGTAAACCGTCTGAACTCAGCTAGAGTCGAAACACTAATGAACGTGTGTGTATTACAGTGTTGCCAACCAAGCTCGCTGAAAATTCCCAATTTTTCTGTGAAAAAATCCCTAGAATTCCCTAGATTAAAATTAAATAGAAAAATAATTTATGAAATGACTTTATTGTCAGAAAAGTTCAAAAAATACATAAAAATAAAATCTCATGATAACAATGGACATAGATAGCAAAATGAATTAACAAAAATAAAAGTTTCTAAACAAAAAAAACAATTCTAAAAATTCTTAAAATCAATCTTTTTTTATAAAGGTTTTCCTTTTTATAAGACTTAAATGCTTTTCATTTAATGAATAATTTTGGCAGCAGTTTTCACTAGAAAGACGAATTAAACACACTGCATTTAATGCCTCACTGGATAATTAATTTCGCTTTTTATTTTTAACGTCGGTAACGACTGAAAATACTCGCTCAGTCTCGGCATTACTGTGGGGCAACAAATACACGAACTTGACATTTCTTTTTCCCTTAGTATTTTGTGGGCAACAACCACTAAATACAAAAGGGCAACAACATGCAGAGAGATGCTAAGTAGCAGTTGATCTGTAATTCCCCGAAACCCGATACCACGAATTAACCCGTATTAGATTAATCAGCGCAACAAGAAGCAATTTTTGAAAAGATACAATGGTCAAATCATAACCCAGGGTATAAGGATTTAATAGGTACTTGTCATTAGTAGTCCATTTAATATTAAAATTGATAAATTGACTGAAATTCTATAAATTGAACTGAAAACAATCGAAAGTTGAAAATTCCCTAGATATTAGATAAAATTCCCTTTTTCCCTATTGTAGGAAAAAATCCCTAGAACTACGGAATAATTTCCTAGGTTTGCATTACTGGTGTATTACCTACTGTATTGTATTATGTATAAAACGACGCCGCAGAGCGCTTGCGCGCGCGATCGGCGAGATCAAAGGTACCACTGCGCTTTGGCCCGTGCCGCCCCGCCGCCGCGCGTTTAAAACAAACGGCAAACGCAATTAGTTTTATTTTATAATTTCATAGACTCAAATATGATTTCTCGAGTTCTTGAGTTTTCTCGAGCTTGATTTCCCGGGAACAAAGCCCAACGATTTCCCGGGAATTCTCGAGCCGAGAATTCCCGGGAATGAACCCTATGCCGCATAGACGTACTACTCCTCTAGTGTATGACACTTAAAAACTTACAATTAGTAAATACCCAACCAGCACATTTGTCTTATAATTTGGCCTTTTAAAATGAAAATATCCTATAAAACCCCCATAGAGGTTTGAGATGGCATTACTGATTTTATTATTGCTTCACACAAGACAACTAGTCCTTAGAAGCAAAATACTACAAACTCTTGGTGTTAAGAATATTTTTAGGCCTTAATAACAAAACTAATTAATTAAAGTTTTATGTCATTTTGTAAGAGCCTTTACAGAACCTAAGTTATAAAGGCAAAGGTTATTGGAACAATTTAAGCTTTATAGTAGATAACCATTAATATTTATACAACAAATAAATGTTGTTTTTATAAGATATGATTTTAAATCATATAAATCTTACAGGAAAAGTAGATTCTCCAGTAAGAGTTGACTAGGCCTAGATAAAGTCTAGTCTTACTGGTATTTTTAGTTAAAGTTAATTAAAAGCAAAAAGTAATAAATTTTAATCAACATTTACTAGTAAGAGTTGACTATACCTAGGGAAAGTTTACTCTTACTGCCTTGAACTAGTGAAAGTTGACTTTCCTACTTTTAAGAATTTATCAGGTTTAAAATATAATTGGGAAAAATAAAAAACCGCTTTAACCATCCAGAACTAACCATGACCGACCAAAACTGAAGGCTTTTGAATTTGTCTAAATTATGCCTACATAGAAGTTATTGAAATTTTTAAAATAATTTTCAATATGGTAGCAACATCTCGGAATCTACTTTTGCTAAACCACAGCAGGTATAAAATTAAAAGAAAAATAATTTGGCTTTTCTCAAGAATAAAAATATTTATATATTATTATTATTATTATTATTATTTTTTTATTATTTTTTTTTAAATTATACTTTTTTAGAGATTATTATGGAGAGCTAGTCTGCTCTCGCAATAATAGTAACAAAAACATGAAAAGACATAAAAAGGTTTAATTCTTTAAGTACTATAATAAAATAATTATTTTTATAAAATTATATAAAAAAGAAAATAAACTTACTTGAAAACATTATAAGATATATATGTTATTTCAAACTTATTGGTTATCGACGGACGGGTGTAGCACATAGATTATTTGATTATATTACTCAAAACAGATAAGAAACTAAAAAATGTGTTTTATTAACTGACATCGACTTCTGACATGACTTTTTTTAAAAATAGTTACTGGTGAAGGTACACGTGTAGGTACCTTTAATATTTAAAAAATATATATAAAAAAGAAAATAAAACTTTTAGCCATATAGATACTTTTTTATAGTTTATTTTGATTTCTGGGAATATTATTATGGAGGGCAGACTAGCTCTACATAATAATCTCTAAAAAAGCATATTTTTTTTTAAATATTATATAAATATCTTTATTCTGGAGAAAAGCCAAAAAAATTTTCTTTTAATTTGATATTCCCAGAAATTAAAATAAACTATAAAAAACACAGCAGGTATAGTTAACTCTTCCTAGGTAAAGTTGATCTGCTTATTCTCAACTGGTACTTTTATTTAGTAAGTGTTTACTCTTCCTCGGCAAAGTCAACTCTTCCTAACAATCTACTTTTCCTATGACATATATAAATAAAAATTGTTGCATCATACGCTCTTACACAAATTTCAACGCAGCGAATATGCGTAAACATTGGTTTAAAAAAAATATTTACAAGAACATTAGTCCCTTTGATGAAGATTCTCTATTCTGCTTTTGTACTAAGGTGTGTATGTCTAGAATTATAAATTAAAATAAAGGCCACATTTTACAGTATTATTTCCCTATTATTTTATAAAAACATGTTTTGTGTAACAACATTTGTTTTTGTACTGAAACCGAAATATTCAGATACCCATAAAGAGTGATATTCACATTTAAAAAAATCTATATCTCAATTTGATCCGTTGATTTTTTTAAAGCAGCTGTGACCAACATAACCTTACTTTCTGACTAAGCAGGAGGAAAGTACTAAACAAATTCACACAAAATAAACTAAAAAAAATAAAAGTATATATTTTATTCCCTTTGTATAAAACGTCTGGAATTGGGAAAGGCCCCATTCTGACTATAGGAGGGGTAGTCCACCTATAAAGCCTGTTGGGGGACAATAGTGTTATTGTGCTTTGTACGAAAGAGGTTGGAATGCTTTATAAAGTGTTTAATTAATTGAGCTTAAATAAAAGCTTTAATCACTCCAATTGATTATTTTATACAGAGTACCAAAAAATTAAAAACATGAAATACCATCAAGAATAAACTAACTTTATTTCATCGTTTTATTATCGGTAAATAAAAAGGTTTTTAATCCTATTCAGTGCTTACATAAGAAACGTATTAAATAAAAACATTGCACAACAAAAAGAACTATTATTTATTTAAATACGCCTCCCCGTGTTCGACGCATTTTTCAAATTGCCGTCTAATGTGAACATAACTTTTTCTCACCTACTTGAGGGAAGTCATTTGCACTGACCGTAAAATCCTCTGTTTCAAGATATCAACAATATTTTTAATGGGTTGCTGAAAAGTTAAAGAACTGCTATTACAGTACCGGGGACAAATGTAGCTTGGGTTATTTATGTAAGCACTAAATAGAATTTCAAACCTTTTTTTATTTGCCATTTTATTTTAAAACGATAAATAAAGGTAGTTTATTCTTGGTGTATTTCATGTTTTTTTTTTTTTAATTTTTCAAAAATCTGTATAAAAACAAAAACCCTCCTCGTAGACTACATATTTTCTTGAGATGCAGAACTTTTTATCAAGAATGACTTTTTAGAAAAAACAAAATTTTGGTCCATTTGTCCTATTGGCGTCTATCCGTGGACATACATGTATATATATATATATATATATATATATATATATATATATATATATATATATATATATATATATATATATATATATACATATATATATTAAAGAATTATTTAATGAATAATGAATTTGATCATATAAACAATAATATTCATATTTGCAAAATTTAATTTCGATTCAAAATTAAATATTATTACAACATCTTAAACCAAGAAACAACTACATAAAAAACAATATTTTTTATAATAAAATTTGTTCAGTGATTTCATATATGTAGGAACATCTAACAGTGCTATTCTGATTAAAATTTTGTATTGTTAATGTTGATTTCAATTTTACAGAATTTAAAATAAATTATAAAACGAATCAACAATCTTTTATTCATATAAGTTAGCAGGCTCTACAAACAGTAAATCTGAACTCACCTGAGGAAAGAATCTCCACAGTCAGGGTAATCAGGCCAAATAGGCATCACCATTGATAAAAAAAGAAAATTACATAGTTTATTTTTTTTATTATTGTTGCCCCAATAAAACAAATAAATTAAGTGCAATAGAAATTTACTTAATTACCTTTTTCAATCAATATAATAAATTCAAACAACATTTGCATTATATTTTAATTCAATCAACAAACATCATAATCATAATAATAATAAATACACACAAAAATTTCTATTGTAATATATATATATATATATATATATATATATATATATATATATATATATATATATATATATATATATATATATATATATATATATATATATATATATATATATATATATATATATATATATATATATATATATATATATATATATATATATATATATATATATATATATATATATTATATATATATATATATATATATATATATATATGTATATACCGTTGTACATTTGGTTGACAAATTTATGAAAGTTTATTTTATCTTGCTAAGAGAATTTTAAGTACAAAAGATGTTTTTTCTCGTGTTTTGTTAACCAGATCTACCAAATTAAACAACGTTTATCATATAAATTTAGAATAACAGCAGCATTTCAGGAATAATACCTTGTAAATTATCCAATAACCAAGCGGTTCCAATTTAAATTTTATTGACTCTGATGTTGCACATACAGCCATCAAAACAAATTAAATTATGCTTAATGGACAGGATTAAATTGAAGATAGTTATCTGGTTTTAACTCCGTTTAAATTTTAATACGAATGATACCGGTCAGACGTTGTACATGTTAATCATAAAAAATACATTTATAATAATTTAATTCTTAATTATTAAATATTACTTAGATACAAGATTTTTTAATTTACAAAAATATATATGAGTGGGTAAGATGCAAAGGCATGCAAATGACTTATTTTAAAAAAATGAATTGGAAGTAAAATATAAAGCTTGGTGTGTATTAAACAATGTTTTTTAAGAACACCCACTCGTACCTTTTCATTTATATATAGACTCCAAATTCCCAGTGACCTTTAAGGCTGATTTTGGGGGGGTTAGAGGGGTTTTTGGAATTTGTGCCCGTAAGGAATTATGATCAGCGTGTTGAGAACTATTATTTTGCGAAGTTTAAAAATAATTGGTCAAAACCCATTTTCCATATGAAAATTGGGCCTCTTTAAAGTGTGTTTTTCTCGAAAACAGTTGCCTCATAGACCTAAATGAGGTATACATTTTTGTTGAAGCAGGAATTACATTAACTTTTTTTATTAACAGGTTAATGTACTAATCTTAAAAAAAGTTATGCTATCTAAAACAAGTGGGGTACAGGCACCCTTTAGATAAGATTTGATGAGAATTTGCTGAACCCTTCTCCCCCTCCATTTTGAGCTCACATAATTAGTGGATGCCACCTAAAATGTGCATATCTTTTTTATTTTTTTTTTTATATAACTCTAACATTTTTGCTATTTATTTAATAATATTGTACACCACATAAAATGGTTTTAGAAATTACCCAAGAGGGATTTTTTTAGTTTTAAAAAAATATTTTACTAACTTCAATTTTAATATTTTATTTTTAATAAATTAAACTAGGACTTTCAAATTTCAAGTAATTTATGGAAATATAAAAATATCCAATTAAATTTTAAAATAAATAATATATACCTGTATATCGTTGATTCGTTTTACTAATATACATTGTTTTGTTTATTTTATTAAAACTTAATATTTTATAATTTAATTAAAGTTAAAAAGGCTCTATAAAATTAGTTGGATTAAATACAATTTGTTAGAGTTAAATTAATTAAAAAGTATACATTTATAAAAACAAGCTAGAAAAACCTGGTTTAAAACGACATATTGTGTATTTAAATATTATAAAATACAGTTTAACAAATACAGCAATTTTAAGTGTATTTTTATTTAGAATGCCTTAAAAAATGTATAATAATGTATTCTATAAACAAAAATTGTATTTTATTATACAATCGTGGTGTTTTTTGTTTTAAGAAATATTGCGTGTTTTTTTCCAAAGTAAAAATGTTTAAAAAACTAACTTGTAGTAATTTTTTGTCGGATAACGGTTTAGGGTTAAAATAAGCAAATAAATACAAATACAAATTAATAGTAATTTGAAATTACACTGATATTTTTTTATACGTTCTTTATTATTGTGGTGACTTTATGTATTAAAAAAATCTTTGTTGGGTACTCACCAGATAAGGCCACAGAATAAGATCACTTAAGCAATTAAAATACTATCAACGTTTCGGTTACACGTCGACCAAAGTTTTTAGAATGATTGGTTGGTTAGTTGGTTTAAGCAGGGTTTCCCGCGTTCCCATATTTGCTATGGAGCCTATTGGCTTAAAAGTGTTCTCCTTTACTGTTATAGAAGTCCGCTTTTCTTTATCAAATCTAATAAATGTCTACCAGGAGGTCCATGCGGAAGGGGAATTCAAAACCGTATATGCCTTTTGGCCGTCAGTGCATTGCAGTCGTATATTATGTGTAAAGCTGGTTTCTTCTTCTTCCCATTTTTTGCATTTTTCTCCTTAGATGACAGCGGCCTGTCAAAAGTTCTACTACTTGTCTTAACTAAGTGCGCCCCCAGAAGAAAGACCTTAGCTGTAAGTTTCTAGGAAGGATTGCCTAGGATTGCCTTTGCATATCTTTGACCAGGTAATGAATGCCGATGATCCAGATATTGTTTTAAAGGTCACTGTCTATGTCCTGTCTATTGTTGTTTTCATTACCTATTTTGATGGTCCAAGGACTGACTCTAAGCCGTTGAAACTTCTAGATGAGTCGACTCTTGCTAGTTTATCAGAAGGGCCTCTGGGCCTCTCACTTATTATTTTTAATACGCATATTACGCAGTGTTAAAAAAAATACTGCAAAACAATGCAAGACCCTGAGAGGTACTGCAAGACATTGCGACGCGCTAAAACGCATTGCGAGACACTGCAACGCATTGCAAGGCATCGCGACACGTTGCGAGACACTGAATGGTACTGCGTGACATTACAAAGTACTGCAAGATACTGCGAGACACTTTGTAGTGTCTTAAATAAAATTTGCAGATAGTGAAAGACCCCTTGAGTTCATCTGTTTTCCCATTGCCATCTATTGTCGTGTGTCCAGGAACCCAGAGGAGTTTCATCCTATTATTCCTGGCGGCAAGTTCTTTTAAGTCCTTGGGACACACCTTTGTGATTTTTTATGTAAAACGGTTGGATTTAAATCTTTTAGGGCAGCCTAACTGTCGGAGAGAATGTGTATGTTTTGGTTGTTAAATCCCCTTTTACATTCTTTTGAACGCATGCTTGGATAGCATAGATTTCCGCCTGGTATACTGTGGCATGCTTGCCTAATAGAAAGCTGTAGGTCACTCTGGGTGTCATACCATTTACACCAACACCCACTCCATCATCTGTTTTTAAACCACCAGGGTACGAAATCAGTCCTCTGGAAAATGATGGATGTGTTTTCTTTGTCCATATGTCAGGAACGCAACTGACTTTAATTGGTTATCCTATGCAAGAGCTATTTATTCGCAAAAAAACACATTTCAGCGAGCCATTTTCGTAACAATTTTCTCGATACTTGGGGGACGCCTAAATATATCGACCTTAGGTAAAAAAAAAATGGAAGCCAACCCTTTTTGCTCGGTCTGTTTTGTAATAGTTTTTTATATTTTGTCTTTGGTGACCTAAATTTTCGGATACTGTTTCAAAAATTCATCAAAAATTAATCACAGGATCGACACAGTCTCAAGTTTTAGCTTTCTAACGATACGAAAGTTATCATAGAAAGACAAATACTAGAAACATGGCCACTACAGGCTGCAAACATCGACCAGCTACAATTAAAAAATCCCTTATTTTACAAAAAAAGTAACCTAAAAAACTAATGCTCATCGTTAGACATGCACTTACTTATTTGTTGTAACTATATTTAAAAAAACTAGACAATGTACAATGCAAGGTAAACAGTATGATGTGATTTTAATCTCTTGCAGAGATTACCATCTGCCATAATGGGAATATAAATGTTGGACTAGACCTGAATAACTTATCGTATTGATGCTAAGGTTACAGCTACGTTGAAAGCGAAATCATTTAGCACATTGTGACGATGACATTAGCAATAATATCAATACACCTGCGTTACGTAACGTTTAAAAGGTTTTTAAAGTCACGGATACTTTTAAAGACTTATTAATTACTAACATTAAAGCACAGTTCTGAAAGAGGAGATAATGATTTCTCGAGGTCTTTATCAAGATTGGTTGAATTAAGGAATTTCAAAGGATCAAGGAGAGAACAGTTTATTCTTACATGGGTAGAGGAGAAGTAAAAAAAAATATATGTCTTTAGTATTTTGAATATTGTAAACGTTAACAAGTGTGGTATAAGCATATTTTTAGGGTAATATGCCAAAAATAAAAAAAATGTGTTATATATTTATATATATGCAGGGTGATTCACGTTGAGTGTCCAATTAAAAGTTCTGGGGAACTAAAATAAAGAACTTTTTGAAATTTGGCACACGGTCATAACAGGTGATAAGCTACATTCTAAAAATATTTTGGCAAGTGCAGCGTTGCCAAATCTAACCGAAACCAACGGCAACATTGTAATTAAAAATAGAACACCCTATTTTTTATTGCATATTCGGATTCCACACAAAACTCTAAGTAATTTTTGTCAACATCTTCCTATACCTATATCTTACCGTTTTTAAGAAAATAATTAATCACTATTTTTTTGATAAACATCACCATGTCAAAAAGGTTTAATATTTACGTGCCTAACCGAGCTGAATACTAGAATTTTTTTTGGAATTAAACAATGCATGTATTTAAAAGATCTACATGCTATTATAGTAATAAATCTTACAGGGTGTCCCAAAAAATTGCATTTTTACCGATATTAAATAATGATTAAAACTTATCTTTTTTAAATACAACATACTGTATTTTATCCCATTTTTAAAAAGACCAATAATTTACCCACAAAATTGAAGGTAAGTTATTAACAAAATAATTTAATAATGGTTAAAAAGCGTGTGGTGCAATTTACTACCAAAAAAATAATTGTAACATTTATTATCAAGCAACCCATATTTTTCTACTATAATTAAATTATTTTGTTAATAACTTACTTTTTATTTTAATCTTATTCCAATTTAATTCGTCATAATTAATTACTGGACTTTTTATCACTGTAACAGAAATTCTTTATACTTAAAAATGTTTTCTACTTTTTAGTTCAATTTGCTATAAAACCGTGTTTTTTTAGTTTCTTTAAACTATATTTTATTTTTTTATTTTTAAGTTTTAAAACAACATCAAAAGTATATCCTATTTTTGTCAATAAATTTAAATTTTCTGATTTCCGTTTTTTTTTTTAATTAAGTTTGTCTTTAATTTTAGGATTCTTAATGATTCTTTTTAATTGTTTAAAAGTTTTTTTTTTATTTAAAATTAGTTTAAAACAGTTTTTTTAAATATTCCCATTATTTTTTTCCAAAATCAAAAATTATTTTACCTAACACTTAGAAGCGATTCATTATAATACGCCTGATTTAATAATTCAAACAATTTTTTTCAAATGCATGTAGAAAAATGCAGTAGCGACATCTATGGTACCATAATTGTAACATTTATTTGTTTTACATATACTTTAGTAGTAAGAATTTATTTTTTATTACATTAATGAAAAGGAACAACATTTATCGTCGTTCTGTGAATGGTATATTTCTAACCTACAAACAAATTTATTTTTTTTTAAATTGTGATGATTCTATTTACAATTTATGAAATGATTGTATTGTCATTAGCCCTTGACCCCTGTACAAGTTTTAAAGGTAATTAGACTTTTTAAAATAGGTAAAAATTACGTTAAAAGATTTCGTTACATACATTTATACATACATACATACATTTATACATACATACATACATACAAAACATATATATACATACATCATCTACATACATACATACATACATCATACATACATACATACATTACATACATACATACATACATACATACATACATACATACATACATACATACATACATACATACAGGTCAAGCTAAAAAAAGCATGGTAAAAGTGTTTTTTTCAACATCATAGCGTCTGAATATTTATTTTTAAATGGAGTTTTAAAAAACAGAGTTGTGGGAAATTCCTTAATAATTTTTAGGACTCTAACAGACATTAAGCTTAAGTAGTATACAAACGGCAAAGCCTAAGTGATAAGACTGATAAGGTACACTGTCACTTTAGACTTTACTTATACACGACTCAACTCCACCCAGAGGATGGTTAGTTTTGGTTAGGTTTATTTTCGAAATTTGTCGCGGTTATAGAGGTTAATATAAAACAAAAGGAATCTTTTTGTGTAAAAATAAAAAATCAGGTTATTTCGACTAAGAACCCTGTTTTTGCGGGAGTGCAATATATTTTATTCTATTAAATTAACATGCTGGTAAAATTGACAGCTTAACTATAAAGTGATTTCAAATAAAATTTCTTTTTATTACCTTTATACCTATGAGTGAAGAAGTATTAAGCGCGAAGCGATTAAGTAACCAAATAACTGATGAAGGGGCCAACCTGAAAAAAAAAACAAATTTATATAAAAAAGAAAGGCATGCCAGTTAATGTATGTCTTGTCAATGTCAATGTCTTAGGTGATTTCAAATCTGTTACGTTTACGCGCTTGGCAAGTCGCGACAAGGCTCCACAAAACGCAAGCGTGTGAACGGGGTGTGTCGGTTTTTAAACACAAATTAAAGAAGTTTGCGGCAAGCCCTTGAAACTCACTAACGCACTCGCAAGCGCGTAAACGGCACCCAAGCGTTTGTATAGGCTTAGAGCTTGTCGGCGCTTACCAGGCCATGGCAAGCGTGTAAATGTAGCATTACGTTATACTCTGACAAGTTTTTAATACAGGGGTTTATTCAAACATTTAAAACCACAATTTAATAAAACACAAAAATTATATTTATTTCTTCAAAGTAAAGTGCATTGCTGTGCTCTTGGATTTCAATGCCCTTCGCTTCGCGTCGTGCATTAAATTACCCGCGGAGAAAAAAGGCACTTTTCTATTTTGTCATGTAAATACCTATTTTCTACTTCTTTCTTAAACAATACCGTTTTCAACCACTGAATAAGGGTAGAAAATAGCACTTTACCTCCCTGTTTTAGCCGAGCATGCCATTTAATTTACGTTTTGTCAATGTCTTAAATGATTTCAAATCTTTTACGTTATACCTTGACAAGCTTTTAATACGAGGGTTAATACAAACAATTAAAACCACAATTTACTAATAGAACACAATTCAAAGATAATTTTTAAAAATTTGAATAAAAAGTAATAGAAAAAATAATATACATTTTTTCAGAGTAAAGTGCGTTTCCTCCCTTTATTTTTAATTTTTTTAATCATTCGCTTCGCATCGTGCATCAAATTATTCGCGGGAGGAAAATGGGCACTTTACTCCCTTGTTATGTAAATAACTATAATTTTAACCTAATAAAATTAAATTACGGCTGTTTTTTGTGTTTTGTAAAATGTTTTAATGTTCCTTAAGAGAAGTAAAAAGTCAGGAAGTACATAGTTTCTTGGCAACGCGACGACATTCCGCCGTTCTAGCTCCTGACAAAGGTCTAAACTTTTTAGCGAGTAATTTAATAAGTCGCATGTAAATAGTAAAACAGGAACGTCAGCAAAGTTTTCCTTACTTTAAAGTTCCATCATTAAAGAACAGCGTTTTAATTAATATTAAAATATATACTGTAAAATTGTGTTTAAAGTGTAAGACTTTATTATGAAAACGTTACGAAAGCAAAACGACCTGCCATAAAGCTTGGCCAGAAAGCGACTTTATATACTATTTATATACAAAAGGAATTATTGTCAAAGAGACAGATCATTTTGCTGGGACATTCTACCTGCCAGGTGATCAAAAACGTACTTAATACACAAGTTCTAGTGAACAGCGGTGTGGTTAAGTTGAAGTGCAACAGATACACCGTATATCGCATTTATACAACATATACGGTAGATATTGCAACCCGGTAGGTTTCTTAACCCGGCCGGGCTCGTTTGCATTCGTCGCCAACTCACAACCCGGCGGCGGACCCGGCCGGGTTGTGAGTTGACGATGAAACCTTTAAAGAATTTTATGAACATTTTCTATATATGAATGGAAAATGAGAATGATTTGAGGTCAATATTTATTTCAAACTGACTTATGAACAATTATCACAATAATCAGTCTTACTCAAGTCTCAAAATCACACTTAATACAGAATTGATTTCTTTTACTTATGAACGGAAAAGTAACATTAGTATAAGTATTTATTTATTTTTATAAGTTTAAACAAGCAGGTCTTTCTCTTTACTCCTTATAGTGTCTCTTTAAAAACACAGTATTAAAATAAGAAACTAGTAACGCAGCTTAAAGTACTAAACGTGTCATAACAACTTAGATTAGATAGATAGATACACTTTGGTAGCTTTGGTATAAACAAAACAAATTCTTATTTGCTTAAAGTATTATGTTTTTCTTAAACATTGGCTATTAAGACTGGTGAGTGTTACTATGCTTTATTAAGCAAATAGCGAAATCTTATAGGCTAGGCTGTACTAGAACTGTTAACAACCAAACTTTTATAGTCTTAACTAACAAAATGTAACGTAAAATTGGAAAATTTGTTACGTAACGTAGGCTTTATGAGTACAATATAACAAAACAAAAAGTATATTCTAACTTGCATAAGGCAAAACAATTATTTTTCAGTCTAAAAGAATGATCTTAAAAATTAAATTTTATTGATAGTTTACTTACCGAGTCCGGGGACCGGGCCCGTTAAGAATGGCCAGGTCGGTGGGTGTCTAAAAGGGTACCGGACCCGGCTTGGACGGGCCCGGTTTGCAATCTCTAATATACGGTATATTTTGTATAAATGGTCGGCTAATTTATATAAGGGTAAAATAAAACTGGATTCATTTGAGGTATTTTTACTAAAAATGAGCATTAAAATATTGTTAATTTTAGTATTTTTGTTTAATATGTAACTGCCAAATCAGTGTATGTTCCCATATGATAGTAACCAGTTTTATGAAGAAGGGATTTTAGAAAATATTGTCCATTTTAAGATGTGTTCACTTGGAGGCCTCACAACTCAAAAACCAGAGGTTGCACTTTAACTTACCTGCCGCTGTACACTCACACTTATGTATTACCTTCTTGTTCACCTGGCAGGTAGAATATCCCAGCGAAATAATCTGTCTTTTTAACAATAGTTTCTTTTGTAAAAAAATATTGATCTATTTAAATCTTAAAATGCCAGTTAAGCACTGCAACCTTTCAGTCAGACCTGCATTTTTATATTTAGAAATTATAAAAGAACCATTATACAAGTTTTTATAGTGCCTTAAGTACCTTCTATAATGTCTACCAGCTATTTCACTAATAGATTGGTTTAATATAAGAAACATTTAATGTTATTTCAGTATGCTGGGATTTTAATTACGGATATCGTAAAAAAATAACAAACAATCCTACTCAAATTATTTCGGCAACAGGGAAGAAAAAGGTGGCACTCTTGACATAAGGCGACGTGATTACCATACCTTTTATGCCAAAAAAGTAGTTGCAGTGATACCCTTATACCTAAATTTTACCTGACCGTGATATCTAGTCCCGTTTCAAAGTTAACGAGGTAGAAGAGGACTTTTAAAACCGTCCTGAAGTACATAGCGGGTGGTGCGCCGAGCGAAACATAGGAAACCCCATGTAAATTTAAGGGGGTTTATTATTGGCTCCTGTGTACATTTTACAGAAAAAATGTAAGATAACCTCGCACCAAGATTTAAAAAAAATAATTTCTGTTCAGGTAAAACCAAACAGACACCAGCCACCAGTAAACAATTTGTTATAAGGCTTTGTCAAATCTGACGAACAGCTAAATACAAGGAATATTTTTTTCGTTTCATTAATCTCACAACCATTACATTCAAAGTAAAAGACACGTTACCATTATTTTTTTTATCAAACCTTTTATTTAATGTAACAATTTAGTTTAACTAATAACAATTATTACTATTGATCATTAAAAAAATAATATCATTATACTAGAATTCAATTAAACCAATAGCAGTTTCTGAAATATTTTCAATGTATTTTCCCATCAAGCATATCTGGTCCAGTTCAACCATAAACGTAATGTCAGTAAATTCGAGTTTAACTCAGAAGATCGAAAATAGATCCGAAAAAAGAGAGAACTGAACTCTTAGTATTTTACCAGGTGTGGAAAAATAAAATTAAATAAAATACAATAACTTTTTTAAAAATAATAAAGAATTACATAAAAACATTAATTAATCAAATGTTCAAACAACCCCCCAGTAACAGCTAAACAATATCCCAACCAATCATAAAATTAATTTCTAACATTGCAATATTAATATTGCAAAATTTTATTACATTTTAACGAAATGGTTTTTTGTAGCTGGTTTAGATTCTCAAATTTTAGACTTTTATAAATGACACTTTTTAAGTGACCCCACAGAAAGAAGTCATTCGGTGAAAGATCAGGTAACCTGGCTGGCCAAAGTATCCGGTACCGTGAACAAATAATATTGCCGTTAAAAGCATTTTTCAGGTACTCTCTATACGGCATTATGGGCAGGGCGACCATCCATTTGGTACCAGATAATTTGATCTTCCCGAAAAACTTCTTCCGAGGCAGGTCCAATTTAAGAAAGAAACTTAAGCCAAAAGACGTATCTTAAATTTCACTGATTTTTTTTCCTTTATATAAGGACACTTTGAGTTGTATTTAATCCATTTTCTTAGCGACATAGACGTATCTCGTCCGTATTGTGCAGCTAAAGTGCTAGAAATATAAGACGTATCTCAAAAATGAAACAAGAACCGGTTTTAAAATTCTTTATATCTCAAAACAAGGAAATTTGAGATACGCCTTTTTGGTTTAGGAGGGCAGTATAGTCCATAAAAATTTTTCCAATGATATGGTGTCCGATAATTCCTACGAATACATTTGTGTTTTGGTGATATTGTGTCCGAGTATACACAAAGCGATGTTCATTTTCTTGGCTCCAATAACGAATTACATTCATCGATAAAACAAATATATCTTAAAAAATTCCTATCACTATTTGCTCTTTTTATTATTTTAAAACAAAATGCCATTCTTTTCTCTTCATCTCCTTCCTGCTGCTCTTAATGTTTTTCGAATTTATACGAATAATATTTGTGTTTTTTCAAAGTGCGCAATACCGTTGTATGATGTTTATTTACCTCTTGCCCAAGAACCCTCGTACTAACCATTTTGTTTTCCTCCACACTCAGTAGAATATTAAGATCTCTGTTCTTTCTTTCTTCGGCTCTATTTTCGATATCCTGAGCTGGACATTTACAATTATTTATTACGGTACCTTTGGACTTAAACTTACTGATAATACGTTTAATAGTTGAAATGGACGGAATGGACTTGGTGGGGAAATAAACTGAAAACATTTTAGATACTGCTCTAAAACTGTTTCCCGCATAATGCCACTTAATTATGGATACTTTTTCGTTGATTGAATAATTCATATTTTTTTTCAAATACCGACTGTCACTGATTAATTGACACTTTTCCTCATGTCAGGGACAATATATTCATTTTACTGGTCTCTGTTTAGTTTTACCTGAACCGAAAATTTGGTAATTTTGCAATTAAATTTAATTAAATAATTTAAGATTCGCTTATTAAATTTTTTTAAAACATGGCACGAGAGCTTGTCAGATTGGTCTTTTCAAAAAGTTATCTAACATTTTTTCTGTAAAATGTACAGGGAGTCAATATTGACCCCCTTAAAATTTACATGGGATTTCCCCCCGGTTATTGTAACCATATATTTGGACTTATTTTTAAGTTTTGCTGTAATACTTTTAAATAATTTTAACTTCACTCTTGGTAAAATAATATGTATATGATTTAGCTCAAAATAGCATTGCTTAGATTTCGATCCTGATTTTAAGATTATTATTTTGCGTTTAATATTTTTTGTGCTTTAAGCAGAGGTATCGACGCACACAATTTATTATTATTGGCCATTAACCTAGTTACCGCTCGATCTAACTTCGCTGAAGACCTTTCCAAGAGCTAAGATTAACCTCCGTAATTACATAACATCGAATTAAGCTACTTGACTGACCGTTGGTCCGACCGATATATCCATCTAACTTGGCGTGATTCCAGAAAATCCATCAGTGCAAAGATCAAAGTGCTGGAAAATTTGATTAGAAACTATAACTGATTAGCAATCACGTAATCGAAAGGGGATTGGGTGAGGATTATGCAGAATTTCTTTGTAACTGCTGATTTAAATCCATGCTTTATATATGTTGTAATTTACTTAGTATTAGTAGCAACTTACAAGAGCAAACTTTGAGATAATTTACAAGAATATTATTTGTCAAAAAAAATTAATATATATAAAGTCTAATAATTTTATTTTAAGACCCTTATTTTACCCAATGTCTGTCATGCAAAATTAACCTAAAAGGAAAAAATGATATTTTAATTTGGTTTTTTAATAATTAAAGTGATTGTACCCATATTACTCAATGTCTGTCATGCAAAATTAACCCAAAAGAAAAAAAAATATGTTTATTTAATTTAGTTTTTATTGATTAAAATGATTAAAAAACTCTAATTCTTCATAATTTTTAAACTTATGATACACACATTTTTTTTATTCAAGATAATGTTTAAAAAAAACAGGATAATTCAATAAAACTTTTTGTTTATTATTCTGTGTGTCCTAAATTTTTTGTCAAAAACGACATCACGAAGAGATTTGGTACAATATTAAGTCTTGGTAATAAGCATATACCTAAAAAGTTCCGGAACATAGGCTTCTTAAAAAATATATGTATTTCTTGTACAGGATGTCCCAGAATATGTGGAAAATCTTTTGAAATCTAATGGAAAACCCAAAGATATTATGACAAGTTCCTATAAACTGTTTTCCTATGACCCTCCCCTACGGAGATACAGGTACATAAAGGACGCCCCTGGAAATCGTTTTTGTTTAAATAACTTTTAAAATACTAGGCGTAATTAAATAATATTTTAATATAATGGTTACTGGATAAGTCTTCTTAAAATGATCCCATTAAATCATATTTGGCTTATTTAGTTTGCCAGAGAGGGGCTAGCTCTGACACATTAATATTTTTTTAACACCCTGTATGATAAAGGTTTCAATATTTTTTGATAGTTTAACCTAACCTTAAAAGGGTATTTTTTGACATCGATAAGATCAACTGTTTACTAGAAATAAAATAATGTTTGGTATTTTTTTTTACATTATACAGGGTGTTTTCTAATTGTACTTCAAGAAGGCAATTTTTAAGTCCATTTTAAGAAAAAAACTTTTTGTTTACGTATGTCCTTATTAACGTCTTAATTTTTAAGATACAGGGTGGTAAAATTTTTAAAAATGAACTATTTATTATTAATATCTGTAATACCACTTTAGATATTTTAATGAAATTTGGCATACGTGTACTATGTATCAAGAAGCATTTTTTAGTGTGCCACATTTTTTATTTCCACCAGTGGCGTTCGTCCAAAATTTGCCCTGCATATTTTGACAAATAAAAAAAATGTGGTACACTTAAAAATGTCTTTGATACATAGTACATGTATGCAAAATTTCATTAAAGTATCTAAAGTGGTATTACAGATATTAATATTAAATTATTTAATTTTAAAATTTTACCACCCTGTATCTTAAAAGTTAGGACGTTAAGGACATACGTTCATATGGAGTTTTCGTCCTTAAATGGACCCAAAAATTGCCTTCTTAAATATTGACATACAATTAGAAAACACCCTTTATAATGTAAAAAAATTACCAAACATGATATTGTATTTCTCCTAAACAGTTGATTTTATCGATGTCAATTAAGAATACCTTTTTTAAGTTTAAGGTTAAAGCTATCTAAAAATAATATTGTTGAGCTTTTATCATACAGGGTGTTAAATTGCTATTATTGTGTCATAGCTAGTCCGTCCCTGGCAAACTAAATAAACCAAATATGATTTAATGGGTTTATTTTAAGAAGACTTATCTAGTAACCATCATATTGAAAAAATATTAAAATACGCCTAGTATTTTAAAAGTTATTTAAAAAAACGATTTCCTGGGTAGTCTGTTATGTACCTGTATCTCCGTAGGGAAGGCTCGTAGGAAAAAGTTTATGGGAACTTGTCATAATATTTTTGGGTTTTTTATTAGATTTTGAGAGATTGTCCACATATTCTGGGACACCCTGTATAAAGCTTGTAAACAATTAATAGGGATTGCCCAAAATATTTAAAAAATATTATTTTTCAACAAATAGCTTAAAATGAAAAAATACTCTTTCTTTCCCTTTGTCATCCTGTGGTTTCCAAAACTCACGTTTTATTAGTATTAGCGACAGAACAATAAAAGAAACGCTGGCGCTCTGTGGTTAGTCTAATACAAACAGACACCCTACTAGGTATATAACAATGGACCGGACGAATTTGCGATTACCCTCTAAGCACTGCAACCGAGGTTCGCGCGACCAACCGGCGCGCTTTCGTTCAATCCTTAGTAACTTTGTAACCACGGACGGGTTGGGATGTACTGCCGTATTTCATGTTTTTCATAATTATTTACGCTATTGCTTATCAGAGTTTTTTTGAATCAAAACAATAATAAAATTATTGTTTCGATTCTAAGGAAAGAAAACATGTCCTCCAAATCCCAACTAAAAACTGAAAAAATAATTCTATATTTTTTACCCGCTTAAAGAATTACCCCCATAATACCGCAAACATTTTTAACTTTTTCCTCAATTTGATAAATATCCATTTAAGGTTTTAAATGTTAAGGATTTTTTAAAAACACACGTGTTCCTACCTTAAATTCGCCAGGCGAAATAATTTTTATACATTTATAATTCCCAACAAACTGAAAATTGTCCTACTGTTGTTTCTTACTGAACAAAAAAGAAGGCATACACAAATAGCGGACGATTGCAAATTCGTCCGGTCCATTGCTATATACCTAGTAGAGTGTCTGTATTGCTATAAGATGACTAAAATAGAAAGTAGGCCAATAAAGACACCCCAGAATGTATTAGCACGAGATTAACCTATTTTAGATTTTTGAAAATAGCTAGTTTCATCTGAGAGTTACTAATCAAAGTGTCTTGACAAATAGTCCAGGGAAGTTAGAAAAAATAGCGGAAATATTTTGAGCCAGCAGATATCGAGATGCGGTTTTCTGCATTGTGTTCAGGAAGGTCCCAGAAAACAACTCTAGGAAGTCTGGTTCATGCATTTTTTGAAAAATGCATGAAAAAAACTATAATATTTTTTCATCACCTTGTCTAAATATGCAACTTTACTTACTTAAAAAAAAGGAAATTAAAGTATATTTAAAAAAGGTGGTAAATATTCTGTATTATTTACCAAAGTGATTCTACATCGAATTTGATAAATAAGAATAAGTATCGTGTCAAAGTAAGTACACAATAATTAGAACTTTTGGGCTGGCTATTTGTTTTCAACCAAATGTATTTTAGGCAGTTGTCAGATTTTTTTTTAATTGGCAGAAAATAATTTTTTATGATCTAAGAAAATATTTTAAATATTTATATTTTTATCTATATTTTGCATTCTCGCCATCTGTCGCATACTCGGCCATGAAAGAACCTTATACATTGTGGAGCAAATGCAGGTGCAATTCTAGTTCTGGACATTTTGGGCTACACCTACATTGGATCCGTATTTCTCCCCATCCAACGTCGGGCGACTGTCGGACGATCTCGGATTGAAAACAAACTCAAAGTTTTAATGCGTGGTGCCTACACTGAAGTAGGAAGTCCGAACCGACAATGACGGATACGCCCGACATCGGACTGACGGCTTCCCCCGTCCCAAAAACGTGTTTGGTTTCATTCCGATTTTCCAATCCGACTGAACGAAAAATGGCTATTTTTCTTCGGAACTGATACATTTTTTGAACTTAGATCGTCCAGTTATGTTGTCTTTAATCCTTTCAAGAATATAATAAAATGTTTCCTTACTCATCCGGTGGTACTCCTTGAATTTATCAGAGTATTTAAGTAAAGTTTGGAAAGTTTTATTAAACTTTACCGAAGATCTATCGTCGTTAAATTTATGTACCCATATACGTTTTCTTTTACATTTTTTAAGAATGTTGTTCTCTAACAAGAGCCAACACATAAAATCTTCATCAGAACTCATTGACGGTGGTCGGGCGTTAACTGAACTAATGTAGGCACTCACGTCGGGCGACGTCGGATCGGATCGGGAGAAATACGGATCCAATGTAGGTGTAGCCTTAGTCGTAACTTACACACAAAAACTAAAAATTTTAAATACTGAGCACTGCGCACTGAATAATATGTTAATTTCTTTCTTAGTTTAAAACTATCAAAGTGACAAAATAGATACTGGTGGTGCTCGCAAATAGGCATAAAAATAACGAGTTCCAACCAACTCGCAAAGTAGTTTAGATACACCATTTTAAAAACCAAAGGGTAAGGAGGTTACCCAAAAGCTTTAAGTTTCTGGTCCCGCTTTATCTAGGCGCACGGTAATGAGCAAAGCCAAGTTCCGGCCTACCACATGAATGTGTGTATTTTAAAGTAAATACTTCAGCCTATCCAAAGATAATACTAGTACGGATAGATGGTTCATTTAAATGGGGCGTTTTGAATCAGTTCGGAGATATCAATGCTTCCGTAAATGCGAATAAAAGTAAGTCGGTAACCCCTGCCCCAGTGAAACGAGGTATGAAACCATGTGCGACATTGCGAATGTCTGTCGCTTGTACCTTATTCGGAACACGAAGTAGCGAAAGCGGGCGGCTAAACGGATTGTGTATTTTCTAGTCGCGTTTCATTACGACAATAGTAAAGGACTGTCGGCAACATTGTTTAACTTTCGTTCAAGGATAGCGCGAAAATCTCTCGATGGACATCGGCTCGCGTTAGCCAAAGTCCATTAGGGGTATCAAAAATATAGCATTGAATGGTTCATCTTATCCGTAGTAGTATTATCTTTGCTCTATCATAACTTCGGTCTTATTTTACATAAAGGTACAAGATTTGGTACTAAATCCACATAGGTATTCTAGTTACCTGCGGCAAAATTAGGAATGCAATAATGTCAAGTGGTTTCTAAGATATGCGGTTTAGAAAGTGAGTCATCAAAAATATCTCTCGGGAGTAGAAACCTAAAATTTGGTGTTTAATTAGACTTAGGGACACAAATAAAAGAAAAATCATAAAAACTGCACATTTGTACTCCAAATGCCCTAACCACAACTAACCACAACAAACAGGGTCGGCAATATCATATATTTAGGGGGTATTTTAGAAGTTTGCAGAATACTGTGATCTAAAATAGACCAAGGTACTCTTTGACTTGGCAATTTTTTTACTGATCTGTCTGTACTATTAAAAAGAACTGTCCATATTAAGGAAAAAATAACATTCAATAATACAGACAGATCAGTAGATAAGTTGCCAAGTCCTAATTTTCGAATCTCAGTAGGTCAACCTTTTTGGATAGAACATTGGCCCTTATTTGATATAAGTGTTTTTGGTATAGTATATTTGACACGAAAAAACTTGTTAATTGCTAAGTGAAGTAGGTTAAATTTAACGATTTTGCTTGTTAAAAAAACTCAGACTGTAAAAATTTAAATGGAAATATGTCACTTATAAAGTGGTACTAGGCGCGTAAACGCCTCTTGCAAAAGCATTTTCTTATTTTATTGACGATAAATGTGAGTTCAAAAAATAAAATAATATAATTAACAACATGAACTTGGGTTAAAAGTTCTATGAATTGTTGATTTTTCTAAACTTGTTTTTTTTTAAATTTTATTTAAACTGAATTTAGGTTAAAAATAAATATATATATATATATATATATATATATATATATATATATATATATATATATATATATATATATATATATATATATATATATATATATATATATATATATATCACTAAATTGGAAACATATTTATACAAAAAAAAACATTAACGACGAAAACTCTACAAAGGAACAAAATTATTCAGAAAAGTTTGCCTTAACTTATTGGCATAGCTATAAATGTAAACACAACTATCTTTCAAGGCAAAAGGGTAACAATGGAGTCGTTTACGACCTTTTTTTGAGATAGGAAAATATGGCTAGAGTTTCTTTTTTTCAAGACAAAAACAAGATTAATCTCTTTGAAGAAATAAAATACGAGTTAGTTTTTAAGTGGAAGTTAAGACAGTTTTTAATAAAATAACCAGTTTATTTTAAAAGTGTATGAATGTATGAAATTATGAATAATATTATTACCAAAGAAGTTATGACGAAATAATGGTAGGAATATGAATAAAATTGCCCGAAACTATGATACCCTGGTACATAACAGTAGGGGGGCGTCCATTAATTACTTGAGGCTATTTTGGCGATTTTTACGTTTTTGGCGATTTTTTGACCTCACCTTCTTGGTGAGATGTCGTGAGATTTGGATCGACTCCCTCTCCCCCCCTCATCTCACGTGAGATTTATAAAAATGCGTATATTTAGTGTAAATACGTTAATCTGTGCTTAATTTGGTTAGATTATTAAAAAAAAAGGTTGCTGAATTATTTAATATAATGTTTAAACCAGTTGCACATTTACTAGCAGGCTTAGTAGGTTGGAGTCTAGAGCGGCAAATTTTTAGGGCGGAAAATTTGGGGCCAAAATTTAAATAGCCTACTAGCGGCAAATGTGTAAATTTGCCACCGGTTCTAACTGTACCAAGTTTTATTCAAACCGAAAAACTCGATTTGAAAATATTAGGAAAATCCCAATTAAAATTTTTTGTAATTTTATGTAACATTTTTGTCCTGTATATCAAATTGGTTTATATTATTCCTATAACTTTTGCCACTTAGTTTAAGGGTTTTTTTCAAGAAGTGGGATTATCGCTTGTAATTTAATACAACCGCCAATTACACCAGTTATAGCTTGATTTAATTTTACTTACCCTTCTAGAAGCTGAGATTAACCCTGTTATTACGTAACTTTGAATTAAGTTACTAAACTGCCCGTTGCTCTGGCCAATATCCATTCAATTTGAAGTAATAACAGAAAATCTAATAGTTTAAAGTTCAAAGAACAAATTTTGTTGCTAACCAAGACGGATTAATTATCAATTAAGCCTAATTAAGATTTGACCAAGTTTATAGCATTTTCCATTGGCATCATTTTTTGTTATTTGTACCCTGTTTTTTCTATACAGGTAATAAAGAATAAAAAAAGAGAGTGATTTGAATAAATTTAGAGTTAATTTTGCTGTAAGTTACTTAATCTAAAGACATATAAAAATACAGTATTAGTTTTTTTTTGACAAACCCTATAAATAAGTCAGTACTATTAGTACAATCATTTTTCCATTATGAATCTGCCAACACTGACTTGGCACTGACAACAGCACTGACAACAGCACTGACTACCTAACGTCTTGAGACAGACCAAATTGAAACGTCGTTACAATAGACCAAACTTTATACATATGTTCATGGTTAAATATACGAGGTACATGCATGTTTTTCCTGGAAAAATGTATTCAACAAGAATTGAAATATAATTCTTTCCAGGAGTCCAGAACGTTTGTTAAATGAACTAAATTTAAAAAAATAACACATTTTTTCTATTCTAATTGCTAATAACTTGATAAGTATTGATCGTAGAAAAAAATTGAAAAAGAAGAAATGTTTCGGGTTGAATTTTCCAAAGGATAGGATTAGTTAAAAAATGCAAAATGCATTACGCTTGTTGCAAAACAGCAATAAACAAAAGAGGTATATAACCTTTTTAACATATACTCTAGATTTCAGGTTTTTAAAAGCTTATGTGACAATCAAAATCAGATTATTTGAGAGCTCTAAGCAATAGTTTAAAGTTGATTTCAGTTTTATGCTTATAAACAGAATGACTATCCCCGCGAATTTTTAATAAAAAATGTTTAATGTGGTTGCCAGATACAAGCTGTAAACATTATATAACATAAGCAGGGCCGTATTTACGCGGTGGTGAAAGTTATTACAACAGCAATTATTTAGCCTTAGATTTGTTTTTTGTTACAACAGAAACACTAAAAAGAAGCACATAGGAAGTGTAATGTTTGTATTTCGTAGACTTTGTTATTAAGCGTTTTTTACCTTTTATATATTTTGTTTTTTTTTTTTAAGTTGTACTTAGGGTTGCCGCGAGACACGGATACAAGCGTCCGTCTCGTCTCGTCTCGTCTCGAAGCATTTTGTTCTGTCTGAGGGCATTTTGTCCTTTAATTTGAGACGAGACGAGCGAGTTCTTCGAGACAAGCTCGAGACGAGACGAGACGACATCTCGAAAATTTTTAAAGACTTAAAACTTAAGTGAACCTGTAAAAAAATCTCCCAAAAATATATTTCTAGTTCTTAAAAAATTACAGGTGCTTAAGATTTAGTGTTACAAACTGACGCAGTTGATCTTGCAAAATAAGTTTCTATAACCATAGGTCAAGAAATGCATCCTTTCACAAAACAGGGTTTAAAAAAAATAAAATTATTTGCTTTAAAAAAATATCCCCCGTGGTTTAAATTTTTTTTCAATTATTTTGAATATTTTACTCATGTACAAAATTTTCCCATAAGAGAAATGGTATTTGAAAATTAGCAAAATTCCACGTCGTCTAGGCAACGTGGTTTTTTCCCTTTCTGTCAAATTGACAATACGAATTTTAATAATAATGACGGTTCTTAAATTAATATTTAATTTTAAATTAATAAACTTTATCTACTTTTTTTGATTCGTGAAATATTCCCCCTAAAAACCCTCGTGCTTTAAAATAACCAGTTTTTTTTTGTTCACGCGTGTTTTTTTTTAAAATTTACTCGTCCCTGGGAAAAAATTATGAGGAAACACGCTATCGTAAAAAATGATCGGTCTTTTTTAAGCACTCGTGGTATTACCCCGATAAAACAACTTAAAATAAAAACTTTTTTTGTTACTTGTTTTTTTTAAATTTTGCTTTGTTTTCAAGAAAAAAATAGAACCGATTTTTTTATCCCCTTTTTAAAAAGTAGGAGTTTTACTTTGTCTCTCGAATAAATTTCAAATAACAAAAAAGTTTTATTTTGTTGTTTTATTAAAATAATTATTTTAAAAATTATTTACAAAATAAAGCTTCTGTTTACCTTTAGGACCCTGCGTATTTCCAATTTCGAAACGATGCATATCCGAATTTATGTTTATAGAGACTTTTTTGAAGATCTAACTGCTGTTAAAGTTTTTAAAAACTATTGCTTAAACACCCTATATAATTGTAAAAAAAAATTTCTAAAAACATTTTCCCCGTGTTTTGTAATGGGGTTTATAAAAAACAAATTATTAGGTTCATTATTTTATTTTTAGTTGCATATTATGGGTCCGTAAAGTCTAAAATCCCCAAATTTTTTGAGAAACTACAATTTTGAAAAAAGCTCAATCACGTCAACTTTTCTTTACAAGGTGTGATATAAAAAAATAGGCTTTTAAAAGGGTGTTTCATTTTTTAAAAATATTAATTCACCTTCTTATTTCTTACAAGCTTCAAACACAAGAATTAACAAAGGGAAAAAAATGTCAAAACTTTTTAAAAAAAGGAAAACCGCTCTATAGATCTTTAAAAGAAAAAAAACATGCAACAACTATTGCGCATCCCGAATAAAAAGGGTTGTTTTTGAATGTTTTTTTTGTTAGTTGAGGATTTGCCGCTATTATGTTTTAAAAAGTTTTAATTTAAACTAAAAACAATGCCCCCTTTTCTTAAAATACAAACCAGTTTGCAGCAGATTTTGCAATTAGTTTGTAGGTATATAGTTTTACAGGGTGAGTCAACGATGGCGAGGAGTAGAAATTTTTAATGCCTTGAAAAAAAAATGTGTAGATAATGTGCTTATTAGGTATATGGTTAACTAGTATGTTAAATTTTAACGATATTTTGAATTAGAAAAGGGTGTCCATAAAGTATTAGGGTGCTAAAAAAGTATTTTTTTAAAATTTAAAATAGAATACCATATCTACTCATATTTTTACAATTTTGGATTCTATTTATTTAATTTAGAAATTCCCATACCTACTTCATATTCTATATCCAGAAAGTTTCCTAAGTTATAAGAATATTGCCATGTAGGATAGTTTGGGTATACTTAATAATTATCGAAAAAATTAAAAATTTTAAAAAATTGATACTGAACATTTCTAGAATTAAACATTGAATTAATAATGAATGATAAAATATGTGTGTTTCATTTAAAAAAAATGTCTTTTTTTCACCATCTTGTGCACTGTGAGACAAAAATTAGTTAAAAAAAAAGTGTTACATGTACCTAAAAATAAAATCGACGGGTCTGAGCATTTTAATAAACTTCCGATCTAATTTTTATTGAAATTATCCTATACATTACTAATGCACTGTATATTGAAATTAATTTAATTGAAATAAACCAAACAACTCGAGACAAAACGAGACGAGACGGGCAAACGTTTGTCTCGTCTCGTCTCGACCCTTGTCTCGTCTCGTCTCGAAATATATTATCTCGATTGAGACGAGACGAGACAACTTTATCCGTCTCGTTTTCGTCTCGCGGCAACTCAGTTTACTATTTGAAATTATTTTATTTTGTAGTGTTCTGACATAAATGAATAAACAAATAAAAATAAATAAAAAAGGGATCCACGCGCCTGTTTCAAGTATGCCGCCTCTATAGTAAGTAGGTACTGCATCTAAATGATTTTTTAAAGCTCTTAATATTAAGTTAAAAAAGTTAAAAAATTATGATGTCATTTTAACACTTGATAAAGGAAAGTCCTGTTAAATTTTTTTTTTTTTAATCTAGCCTATCGTTAATTAATTATTTTCTTTTGTACCCCCGTTTTCATTGAAAGGTAAATAATTGCTTAAATAATCACCCTATAAATTTTTCCTCCTGGAGTCCTTTCTATAAGTGTAATTAATAAGATAACGTAATTAAATTATTTATTTAAAAAAAAAATTATAACAAATTTTCTAAGTCAACAAAATTTTACAATTTTTAATACTTATTCCGAAACGGGCGCGCGGAGCTCTATTTTACAAATTAAAATTATAAATATTAAAGCTAGAGATCCCGGAGTTAGGAGTTTTTTTTATCGGAAATTTGCTCCTCTTAAACGATCTTTTTGTAGTTCTCGCTATCTTGTATATTTTTTTGAGTTATTATCAAAAAACAAAATGTCTTTTTTTTTTCGTTTTTTGTTGATAACAAATGCCATTTTTATAAAAAATAAATAGGCTGGTCAAGTTTTAAAGAATAATTATTATTTAAAGATAGGAAGAGATATTTTTGCTTAATTTTTGTATTTTATTATTTTTCTAAGTATTAGTCTCGCTTTTTATTCGATTACGTGTTTTTCTTTATCGAAGTGAAGCCGCAAATGTGAATTTGGGGCAAAGAAGATTTAAATTTTCAGTTTTATTTCTTTTATATTCTTTTTCAAGAATAATAGCAGCAAACCCGAAGGAGAACCGTCTCATTGTAAGCTTTGCACTTCGTGGTATTTTCTTTATTAAGAAAATTATTAGAATTTCGAAAAATCCTGGAGTCTCTCGTCTCTTCGTAAGCTTGGCGACCCAAAAGATTCAGGAGGTAGTACCGTCTCCAAGCAAGCTTGGCACTCCTGACCGGCTGGACAAGGATGGATTTTATTAACAGATTGGGACAAAGGATGCTGCCACCCTTGCACTAAGGCGGCTGGTGCCTTTGTTCCTTAACGTTCCCGAAGAACATCAAAATATTGGAACTTAGTGCAAAAAATAGAAATTTTGGAATCAAACACGTTTAGCCAAATTTCACTGGAAATACCCGGGATTGATTGATTGATTGATTGATAATCTAAATACACAAGTTGAGGTTTTGTCCCTCTTGAACCTGCAGCCTGGCAAAGGGCTTTTGTACTCTTGTGTATTTATTTAAAAAAGGTATGACATTAGACAGGTGTAGTAGCCTTTTACTTTTCTTTTCTGGTCTCCAGCCTCCTGATGTTAGTGTACCATGAGGTTTTGATGTAAATTTTCCAGTAGTAATGCCGGGACTCATATGATTGCAGAGGCTTTTATATTCCCTTCGTCACATAGTCTGCATTGGGTTCTTCTTATAATGCCCAAGTGTGCAAATTTTTCTTAGGCTGGCAGTGTCCGGTAATATTAATGTCACTATTTAAAACCTGGATGAATTATTTAGTTTTAGTAGTTCACTTGTAAAGCTTTCATTATCCAACATTGATTTAGTATTGTTGCCTGGAATGTGATTCCAGATTACGATGTTTGTTTGAATCCACCCGAGTCAGTAGCCACGAACCGAGGCTTTTGGGTTCAAGACAGGTTTAGGGACCCACAAAATTGCTGCGGAGTGCTTCTGCCAGAGTCTGCATTTTCATTCCCTTTTCAATGTCCTGCGCAAAGAGGAAAGTTCTGTAACTTTGTTGTGGTTAATTTTAGACCATTGCAGAATTTCAAACAACCTTGAGTTACTTGTTGAGATGCGAAAGCTTTTATGGCCGCTTGACTATCATAAAGATAAGGAAAGTCCCTCCTTATATCTCCTCCAAGTTCTCTTGCAGACAAAGTTCAATGGATGATTTTTATAACAGTGGCATATTTCAAGGAAGCATAAGCATTAAACCTAGGGGCATGTCCATTGTATTCCTGCGCCGGTCATTGTCAGTTTGGAACCATAGGTAACCAAAAAAAATTTCGGAATAAAGTTTAGCATTTGCTCACTACCCGGGATTACTAAAGCCTGGAGAAAGTTATATATTGAGAGAAAGGATCGAGCAACAAATTGGGAATACATGAGGGATAGTACGAGACAGTTGATAAAAGGAAAATAGGGAAAATTGGAAAAACTTTAACTTTGATTTTTTTATTAGGGGAGAAAACCGGGACAACCAGGGCCCAGATTACAATTAAAATAAAGAAAAGCATCAAGGGATTTAATAGGAACAAACCCCAGGTAGGGTACTAGCTGGTGATGGGATAAAACTGGGAAGAAACGGGACTTTTAGTAAATTAAGAATTTTAAATTACTCTGGACAAGACAACCAGGGCTACCATAGCCCCGAATAGTTTACACACGCGACGCAAGAATTAAGGAACTTTTTAGTAATTATCCCAAGGGTGGTACTCATCAGTACCCGGGATAAAACAAGAAAAAAAGAAAAAACACGGGACACGAATTTTATAATTGACCTCATTGGATTTAAATGTTCATTTCTTAGGGATACTCAAGGTTATCAAGGCCCAGGTTGATTTTAATCAAGAAAGAAGGAACCATAGAACCATTTCGTGAAATCCTTAAGTATGGTACTCAAGAGTAAGCTATCTAAAATCCGAAAAATCACAAAATTAAAGAAAACCTCGGATAGAATAACTAGAGGCCATACAAAGAGGGCTATGGAGCCTCTACATACCCAACAAAATTCCACTGCACTTCCCGGCATTGCCGGCCCGGAAAAAAATAGTGCCAATAAACCAGAGCTTCATCGGGGATTTAATAAGGGAGTCCTGCTTACAACTAGACCTGAGCTAGCCGGAAGAAAAATAAGGGCACGCAGGTTCAGCGACGGAGATACTCCCCTCGCGCTCTCAGAAGAGCCGTAGTTACCCCGATGGAGACAACACGTTTCTTAAAATTACAATCCGCGTTAAATAAGCTATTGCTTATAGTTTTCGTATCCTTTTAACTATTTTTTGCAGAAAACTCACTTCCTGACTAGACTATAAGAAGTTAACTAAATAACAGGTTTTACATGTTACATGTTAATGAATTTTTTAGAAAGTAAAAATTAAAATTAATTTATATTAAAAAAAATTCCATAGTTAACCTTTCTAGTAAAAAATATCTTTATTCGTATAATTAAGTTTGTAACACCCTGTAGATTATAGTATGTATTATGCGCTCCTAAGTATATAATCACTTATGTCATCTTTGACGACGCTCTAATTATTCAAGGTGTTTGAGTTTTGCAACAGATGTTATTGTTTATGTTATTATTACATTCCTTATAAGCCTTTACTTGTTGCTATTTTACTTAAAATGCAAAACAAGATGATGAATATTCATCTGCAAAGCGCTTTATTGTCGGAACACATTGTTTGCATTAGTTTTTTTATTTTTAATGGAACACAACGGAATCATGTGCCAGATTATAAAAACAATAAAGTAACTCGAACAAAAAAAAATCTGTTGGATATAAAATTTTTAACAGTAACTCATTTTGTTTTTACTGAACTGTAAAACGTACTTTAGATAGATAGATAGTTTTAAGTTCGAAAAATGAACGAACTTTTACAGTGTTAAGTCCGGTAAAAAATTACCGAACTAGTCCGGTAATAGTTATTTTCCTAACAAGTGCGGAAAGTAATAATTTTCCGTACGCGGCTGCCGAGTAAGCAGCCAAGAGCGGAAAAGTTACTTTCCGCAAGTGTTAAGAACAATATTTTTTCTATAAGCGAGAGAAAAAACCAACAAAATTTTAAAGATTTATGATTAAAATTTCATTTATGAACGAAGAGATTTATACATTTATTATTATTATTAACATTTATAGTAAAAGTGCAATTGGTCGCGTTTTGTAAATTTATTGCTGACGCGAGTTGCTTTTCTGTAGAAAACGTTGACGGCGGCGGCCTTGGGTTCTTGATGAGTCAGTCTTTTCCAGCTATGGAAGTAGTTTCTTGAACCGAGAGGTTTAGTACATTGGAAGATGGCATTGACGGTTGTTTCTGGATAGTGGAAGGTGTTTCAGTAAAATTGAGTATTTTGTTTGAAATATCCTTTCTAAAATTTGTTGAATTCTCGAGGTATCTTTCAGCGACTTCAAGCCTCCAAGACATTTAATGTTGGATATTTGTTCTCCGGAGTTTGCGAGAAATGTTGCAGAGAACTGGCGAAAGCTATGTCCAGTTAGTATACAATTCCGAGTTAGGAAGTTTGGGATAGGCCGCTATTTCCGATGGCATTTTTCCGAAGGTATTAATGCCAATACATAATACTGTACACACTCCGTGATTATAGTTCACAAAAAATCGCCTATATGGTATTGTCGGCATTCTTAATCTGGCATACTGTCTATATAGATTCAAAAATTTACCATTTTCGACATCTCTAGAAATGACAAAGCTTCTAGAGCTGTGATTTTTTGAGTCTGGGATGTGTATCAATACTTAATTTTCTTGGTCTTTAATGTGGTCCAGACATATTTTTGTTAACTCCTCTCTACGACAAGCGCCCGCTAAGCCAAAAACGTAGCCACTTTCACATGTAAATAAGTATCATCTGCGGCTTTATCCATGAATTTCGATATTTGTTCTTTTAAAAAGACATTAGCCGTTTTAGGTCTAAAACCAACACTTTGTTTTTTAAGGTAGGCCGTCACTTTGAAAAATTTGCTTAAATCTATGTTCTTTCGTAACTTAATGATACATTTTAGCATAGAGTATCTCCACCATAATGTATTGGGTTTACATGTTTTTGATAAATAAGAGAAATAGGCCAGAAAAATCTCTTCTTTAAAAGACTTTACACCTTTACTTTGACACCAGCTCTCAAACATAACAAATTCTTTTTTATACCTGTGACGAGATTTCATGGGCAGGAGATTTCTGCTGCTTTGATAATCGATGCTGGTAAATCGTCGTCAGAATTCATTGATAATGTTTCTCCAATTTGGTTGAAAAATACGTGACAGAAAATTAATTTTTGATAGATTCATAAACAATTAGTTTGTTGCTATGGATTCTTTGATAATTTATATAAAGTTATTAAAAATATGTACTTACAAAAACTAAAAGACTTTACTTTTCCGCACTAGTGTGAAAAACAGATATTTTTCGCACTATTTCAGAAAAGTGCTATTTTCCGCACGCAGATTAGTGCGGCAAGGTATAGTTTTCCGCATGCTTGTAAAAAACAACGAAATGAAGACGAAAAAAGTAACGTCAAATTTTAATTTACGACAATTATTATGCGTTTTTTTTTGAAAATGAATTTTTATTAATCCTAGCTATTGTTTTTCATGGCTAACGCGATCATAAATGTTAAGTATAGTACCGAATACCCAAAGTAGCTATTTGAAAAAGCTAAATTTATCATAACTATTAAATATAGGTATAGGACAAATTTGGTAAAAATTAGAGGTTTCTTAATCCTGAATAAAACAAAATAAAAATATAAGGGGGGTGCCATTTTAAAAAAAAAGATTTTTAATTTGAAACTGTAATTTGGGATTTTTAATAAACACCCTTTAAAACAAATTAGAAATATTTACAGGCTGAACATTATAAACATTAGTCCTTTTTCCTTTCCAAATATGGAAGCTTTTATTTCTGAAGTAACGTGAAACTGCCCATTTATCAACACCCCCTGAAAATGACTATTTCATCTTTAAATCAGAATATTTCAGAAACTATCATTCAGCTCATGCTTTATGACAAAAAAGTAAGTATTAATACATAGAATTCAAAATAAAATCAAATACAGAGTGTTCCATTTAAATAAATCTACTTACGTACCCCACTTTTGTGACGCACCCTGTATAACTTCCATATTTTAAAATATGCGCTTTTCCTACCTCATCCTATGGCGGAAACGATATTGACAAATAATATCAGGTAAGCAAAACTTACTTTACCTATCGTTGGGACACCCTTATATATATATATATATATATATATATATTATTATATATATATATATATATATATATATATATATATATATATATATATATATATATATATATATATATATATATATATATATATATATATATATATATATATATATATATATATATATATATATATATATATATATATATATATATATATATATATATATGCATTAAACAGTACATTAGCAAATCCATTTTTATTCCTAATGACGTAACTTCCTTTTGCATGGTAACTATAAAGAAATTCATTTTAACAATTTAAGAAGACGAGTCTCTCAGCGCTAAGTACATATTGACGTTCATATTGAAAACGTTAATAAGAGTTAATTAAATAACCTTGCGTGACAAGATCCTCGTAGCCTTAGGCAGAATAATGAGCATCAATGTCAAAAAAATAGATACATATCTTAAATAAATTACAGTCTTAAAAATAAGTGGCATTTTTACTAAACGTAAATCTATTCAAGTTCGTTTTTTGTTGCTCTATAAATAATTGTTTGACATAATTATAATAATACTTTATAACAACAAAACTACATAATATGTTATGTTGATAATCCCTACGGAAGTACCATGCTTACCAAAACAATTTATTTTTAGGCAACTGTATAATTTTTCCAAAAATTCCATTAATAATGGAATTTTCTACAACGAACTTAAATAAACATTATCTAGCTAATTTTTAGGCCCAGAAAGAATGTTTTCTAAAAAAAAATAAAAAATAATAAATCATTATTTAGTGTAAAACAAAATACAGAAATTAATGATAAACTTTAATTTTGCTTTTAATGTCCACCGGGATCAATATTTTTTAAATATTAATTCTTAAGCTTAAATATGAAGTATATCCATATTTAGGTGCAAACTTAAAAAGATAGTTCGGTTAAAAAAAAATTAAAATAGAAATAAATTAAAATTTAAATTTTATTAAAGCAGACTTTACCTACTAAAATATTTTAAAATTGTTGGTTTTAGGTTGGATTTATGGTGTAGATCCAATATAATGTCTTTTTGCCTTATAATATTATATAATTTATTATTATATTTGGTTAATATTACAGTTTTTTTTTATTCTGCTTTGTCAAAAAGATGTATTTTTTTATCTTGGGACGTCCAAAGGGGCCAAGGCCTAAGATAAAGGTATCGTGAGTGTCTGAAGTGTGGTAATAGGGAGTTTATTCACACGAGACTTAAATATTAGGAGATTTGAAGAAAAAGGAAAAACTTCTGCGGATAGAGGGTTCCATAGTCTGGACACTCTAGGTGTAAACAAACGAACAAAGTGAAAAGATCGGGGCCTCTTAAATTGGACTTAAAAGGTTAAAAGTGGTCTTGTTTGTTCTGGTGAAAGCTGAAAAGGAGGAATTTCTCGCCAAATCCTGGCAAAAGCCGTAAAAAATATCTAAAAAAGGGGGACAAGTCCCCTTCAGCTTGTCGGTGGCCAGAGAAGGAAGCTTTTCTGTAATTGGGATCATTGATGAAAAACCTTCCTCAGACAAAAAAAAATATTCCAAAAGGGTTCCCGATCTGGGATACATAAAAGTATGCAGATTAGAAGGGGGAGAAATACTTTCCGAAAGAAATCCAAGCTTTTCGGGGGCTGGAGCTATGGATGTATTCTGTTCTGTCAGTTAAGGTTGTTCTCAAAAGTAACACCCGCTAAATTAAACGATTCTTCGTTTTGCAGAACTTGGCCGCTCATATGTAACGGATGAGCATTGACCGACTTTTTCGCAATAGTGAACATGACTGTGTTTTGGAGGAAATTTAAACTGCAAAATTTTTTGGGGCCCCCCAAACCAAGTTACTTTAAGGGTTTTTTAAAAAGATATCTGCATTGACCCGTGTTTTCCAAATCAGAAATTTCAGGGTGGCCTAAGAAATTTAATATTAGAGTGAAGGGTACTATCGTCATCAAAACTTTGGATACGATTTGTTTTGAAAGAGAGAAGATCGTTGATATGAAGAAGAAACAGAGTTGGTGCCAGTTCTGAGCCCTGGGGCACACCAGCATTAATTGGATAGAAGCTGGAAAAATGACCATCCACAATAACTGATACAGGTCGGTTGGAAAGGAGAAAGTTTGTTAAGAAGCCCATAAGATGTCATGCCTGATCAAAAGCCTTATATATGTTTATATTGTCATATAAACCAATATGACAATAAAGAAATTATTATTATTATTATTATTAAGTGGTTAGCCCAAGGAAGCTTTAGGCTTAAAGACGCCTCCATAACTTAGGTATGAAGGAAAGTAAAGGATAATGTACAGGGTTTTTCCCCGTATATTTTGGAGCACCACCAAAACTTATATTTTAGGAGCTAGAAGAAACTTTAAGTTATAAAAGTTGAAGTATTTTAACTAAACCGTCAAAATTTGTCATCAGATAAAACAAAAGAGATTAAGTTCTGTCCACAAATGTTCCATTCTTTTTTGACTTGGCAAGTTTTTTACCGGCTGTCTGTGCTAATGCAAAAACTGTCTGTATTAATAAAAAAGACAGTAATACAGTCAAATAAGTAAAAATAACTTGCAGGAACAAAAAAGGCGAACCAAAATTGTGAACAGAATTTCTAAAATAATATTTTCTAATCTAATAATTGTAGATCTTAGTACCAAAATTTTTGAATAGGAACTTGACCTCCTTTTTACATACGTATTTTTGGTAGAATTTTTTAAAATAACACAATGTTTTTCCTTCTTTTTAGTTTTTTTTTCCACCATATAATTGTCTTGAAACTTTACTTTGTTTCACATGGATAAAATGTACTATAAAAAATCAATAAAGAATACCAATATTATCCGCTTAACTGATTTAATATTGACGTTCACTCGCATATTAAAAACGCTAATTATAAAGTGTAGTTAATTAGGTATCCTCCGTGACGACATCTATAGCCTCAGGTAAGTGAAACAAGTTTCATGTAGGTAACATTGAAGCAACCTTGAATTTGACATTGCTTAGTAGAAGTGTAATATTTTAATTTTATTAAAAATGATTTTTTTAATGTTTATTTTTATTATTAATTTTAAAAGCAACAGTATTAGAGTGAGAGCCCGCGACGCCCAGACCTTCGTTATAAATAATCATACTGTGAGGGTGTCTTTAAAAGGGGGTTTTTACCGCCCCAAGTGTCCTCCAATAAGAGGCGGTTTCTAATATGATTGTAAATTAAAATATATGAAAACAAATTTTTACTTCACAAATTTGAAACACAATTTTCCACCTTTACTTTCCTTTTTTAAAGCCACGCGACCCAGGTTGTATAGGGGGTTTGGTTTTATATATAGGGGACATGTATGAAGAATTTTCAGCTTTTATAATATAACGAAGGTCTGGGCGTGCGGGGGTCTCCAAACTACGGCCCGAGGGCCACATCCGGCCGCGGACAGATTTTGTCCGGCCCGCGGAGAGCTAGCATACTTGAAAACTCCTTTTAGAGAACAAATAATTTTTATAGCAAATTAAATTTAGTTTACTGAAGTATTCTAATTTTATGTTGAATAATTATTAATATGACATCTACATTGATATGGTCATGGGCTAACCCGCTAACTCATAACATTCTTGTAGGCTTATTGTTATTGTTTTTGTGATAAGTTGGATAAAGAAACACAGAATTGTAATGAGTAAAGACATGTATAATATGCAGAAAATTTAACTTCAGTATATAATAACTAACAAATTATTGAAATGAATCCAACTAACATTTTATACATTTTAAATAATCACATAACTTATAACAAACATAATGACATATGAAATACTAATGAGATTTATGTAATTGAGATTTTCCACTGACAATAGTTTGTAGTTGTGGACTAATTTTACTTGTACCAATTATTAAAAGAGATTTAAGATGCTCATCAGTTAATTTCGATCTGTAAACATTTTTGTGTACTTCATTTTGGAGAAGGTTTTCTCACACAAATAAGTAGTACCAAAAACAGAAAACAGACCACGAGCAAATTTATGCAAATTATCAAATTGTGTCAGTGGAAGACTCTTATAAAATTCCAACAAAGATGAGTTTTGATATTTGTTCTTAATTATATCACTGCATTGTAGATCAATCATTTCCATTTGAAGTTCCGGGGCTAGGGTTTCAATGTCAGTATCAAAAGGATTCTGAAAAATCTTAATTTGATTCGCAATGGCATCAAAGTCCGAGAAACGAGTATCAAAATTTATCTTCAAAGCACTCAAAGTTTCGATTGCAAAATCGATAGGAAACTCAGTCTCAGTAGTGTGGCTGAATATTTCACATGTTTTAAAATGTGAAAAACATTTACTTCGTAGTTGTGATTGAAACAGTCTCAATTTCTTCCGGAATGATTTGATATTAGTGTATAAATCAGGAAGATGCTGGTTTCTCCTTGCAATCCCAAATTCAGTTCGTTCACATGTTTTGTCAAATCAACATAGAATGCTAACTTCCACAGCCATGCGTTGTTTTGTAATTCAGTAAGAGGGCGATGCTTTTCATTCAAAAAATTTCGATCACTGCTCGAAGTTCAAAAAGCGCTGAAGGACTTTCCCACAACTAAGCCAGCGTACGGCAGTATGATAAGGTAAGTCAGTTTCTCCAATCTCTTCAATAAATTGTCGGAATTGTCGGTGATTCAGCCCAAAAGATCTGATAAAATTAACAGTTGATATGACTGGTTTCAGAACGTCAGACATATCCAAACATTTTCCGCACAAAGACTGTTGATGAATGATACAATGTAAGACTAATGGTTTTGAACCACCGTCATTTTCTACAGCCTTTGACACAAGAGCGACCACTCCTTTATCTTTCCCACTCATGTTTTTGCCTCCATCAGTTGTAATACATTTTAAGTTTTTCCATCGAAGGTTCTTTTGATTAATGGCCATTTCAACTCCTTTAAAAATATCTGTACCAGTAGTTGTGCCATGAATACTATACATATCAAGAAGTTCTTCGTGCACTTCATAGCTTTTATCTACTCCTCGAATATAAATCAACACCTGAGCAGTATCTGACACATCCGTTGACTCATCCAAGGCCAAAGAAACCACTCAAAATGTCCATTTTTGTCGAACAGTTGAGAGGATATATTTTCAGCGATGTTTTCTACCCTTCGAGCCACAGTGTTTGCTGACATACTGACAGTTTTTAATAAATTTACCTTTTCAGGGCACATTTCTTCGGCTACTGCAATTATGCATTCTTTGATCATTTCTCCATCGGTGAATGGTTTTCCACGTTTTGCAATTTCAAGAGCCACACGAAAGCTGGCACGAGTTGCAGCCTCTTGTTCAGTTTTGAGTTTTGTAAATGAAGATTGCTGCGATTTCAATCCGCGCTGCATAGCTTCGAATTTTTCTGTCCGCAAACTTCCTGTATATTTTGAGTAATTTTGAAAATGTTTTGTTTCATAATGACGTTTAATGTTATATTCTTTGAGAACGGCTATGCTTTCATTGCAAATCAAACATAGCGCCTTGTTACTGGACTCAATTACGAAATACTGAATGTTCCACTGATCTTTGAATTTTCTGCATTCACTATCAATTTTTCGCTTCTTTTCCATACTACTAATTCACACACAAAAGCAACAATTCAAATCAAAATACTGTTATAAAGATGTCTTAAACTTAAACACGCACAAACACGTTTTAAGGAGGTATGCAATATTTTATTTAACAACAGTGTCATAGGAACTGACTTGTGGTTGCGCCACTAGCCTTCTTATATATTCCAATTACTGCCATCTAGAAGTGAGTGGAAGACACCAGAACTTTCTCGAATCAACGAGATTATTCTGTACGTGCTATTAGCGCCATCTGGCATGATAGAAGGTACTACCTATTTCCGTTGTGTCCACCAGATGTCGTGTCACGTTACTCCTCATGGCTCGTACTCTACGACTAATCTGGAAATTACAGATAATGACAGGAAAATTAATAATATGCAGTGTTGCCGTTTTGCGGACTTTAGTCCGATTTGCAGCCTTTTTTAAACGTTGTGTACTTTTTCGGACTTTTTTTTTCATCAGTGGACTATTTCACTTCTTACCACCGGCAACAATGATAATATGGTTTGGCCCTCGGAACTTACTGGAGTAATCAGTATGGCCCTAAGGCTGGAAAGTTTGGAGACCCTGCTCTAAAACATAAATTTTTTTAAAATGTTTTTAAAGGCTAGAGCAGTGTAAAAAAATAATATAATCTTCTATTTACAGCAGGGGAGTAGGAAGAGAATGAGGGGAAAACAAAGTGGGGCCTTTGAGAAAAAAATGCTTATCTGGAAATTTCTTTTCTTAGATTGTTTTTAGCTGTCATACTAATATTAGCTAAGCTAGTAATACGATAAATATTAATAATACTTTTTAAAAAAATTACAATATTAGTATGACAGTCCTTGTTTCCTAAAGGACCTACTTTGCTTCCCCATCCCTTTCTTCCCACTCCCCGTGCCCTATATGGATAATAATATTATTTTTAACACAGTTCTACCGTAATATTATATATATATATATATATATATATATATATATATATATATATATATATATATATATATAATATACCGGGTTTTTCTCAAGGTGGTTCCCCCTATAACTTTTTTATTTTTCAAGATGGGAAGATGAAATATGGCCTGTAGATATATGACCTAAAAATGCATTTAAGGACGTATTCTATTGCTTCTGACGATTTCCGGTTTAACCAGAAATGACCTCAACTTTTGAATTTTAAATGGAACACCCAGTATTTTTTTCAACTATTCGATAGAAAATGACATTCCAAATACAGTGACATATGTCAACTTTTGACATTTTACTTTAAAAATGTTTATTTTTTTAAAATTCAATCTAAAGCTCCATGACATCTTTAAAACAACCAATTTTAAGTCAGGGAGGCGTAAAAAAATAGTTTTTATTATCTGACGTATTTTTTATCTTTTTCAGAAAGGTAAGAAGATTCCAAAGTTGTATTTCTATACAACTCAATTTTTTTAAATGAAACGATGGTGGCTCGTTGGCATATTTGAAAAGAGCATTTCTTTTTGAATAATTTGATACCCCACACTTGGTATTTCAGGTTAAATCAACTCTAAAAAAAGCAAAAAAATAGGCATAGTAATTGTTGCTTACGAAAATAGTATTTATTTTATTATTATTATTATTAATTATTATATTTATAGGTATTTAAATAAAAATGCCTTATTAATAAACACAGCAATAAATTTAAATAACTAACTTGCATTTAATTATTAAATATATTATAAAATATAACATCATTGTTAAACATCAACGTTTTTGTTTATTTCCAGGCCCACCTGACAAAATTGCCGAAATGCATGTGACTCTTTTAATCGAAGGCCACGGCCCGGATGTTTTAATAATTTTATAAGCAACAACTACCATGCCTATTTTTTGCTTTTTTTAGTGTTGATTTAACAAAATATCAAGTGTGGGGTATCAAATTATTCAGAAAGAAATGCTCTTTTTCAAATGCCAACGAGCCCATTTCCATTTGAAAAATTGAGTTATGTCTAGAAATACAATTTTGAAATCTTCTTACCTTTCTGAAAAAAGAAAAAAAAATAGATCTAATAGATTAAAAACTATTTTATGCCTTCGGACTATACGTCATTAAATGCATTTTTAGGTCATATATCCACAGAAATTTCATTTTTCTATCTTAAAAAATAAAAAAAGTTTTAGGGGGAACCACCTTTGAAAACACCCGGTATATATTTTATATATATATATATATATATATATATATATATATATATATATATATATATATATATATATATATATATATAATAAATAAAATTATTAAACGACGTAGCATCCTTAATGACTTTTATCTGTTCTTTTTCTTTCAAACACCCATAATACGTTTGTACTTAGGCCTTAGCCTTCGTGGACTGTTTCAAGATAAAAAGAGTCAACTTTTCTCTCCTACGGGCTTCAAAAATAACAACGATTAACACTACTTTCTTTAATAAATAATTTTCGCCGTCAGTTTCTTTCAGAAACTTCTTAACCCCTTTCTTGAAAAATATTTTAAAGTTCCTCGGTTTATATGCACTCGACATTCTCTTAAGAAATGCAATATCAATAACATTGGTAAATTTATTGATGTCCACATTTTTATTGAGATAAATTGCAGTGTGCACCATTAAATGAATACTTCATAAAGTAAAAGGGGCACATTTCAACGATAGCTGGGACAAGTACACCAGAATAACTATTTCTGAAATATTTACTACCTATTTTTCTGCGCACCAAACATCAAATTTTTTCTCTGCGCACCAAACATCAAATTTTTTCAAAGTTTTCTGATACAATTTCTTCGATTTTTTAGAAATTAGCGTGCGTAAAGCAGCTTCTGCTTCATTTTCTATGTCGGAGTTTTCAGATTCGTTAAAATTATTCTCGTAATTATACATATTTGGATTTAAAATATGAAATTAATACTTTTACCACATTAAAAAACTGTTTTAAAACAAAATTTAAGAACTCATATATTTTACAAAAAATCTTAATCGATACAAGTTGCAAAATCAGTGTTTTAGGCAATCGATGTGTTCCCAAACTCGGTCTACGGCATAATTTGGCAATCATCATATCGTGTGCCCAAAACACGACTATTTCACATCATGCATCGAAAATGGTAATTGATTAAAAAAAATGCTTATTTGGTCAACTTAGTAAATGGATACGACGTTTATCTTACTTTCTGAGAGTATTAGAAATAAATTTTAATCCCAATATTTAGACTTCAAAACACATATTTTTTATATTTTAAATATCATTAGTTATGTTGCAATTCAATTTAAATTGTAAATGAAGAAGCAATCTTGACAGCATCATCGGTTATATTTTTGTCTCCCGACAATAAATAACCCAAGTAAACCTGACTTATCGGAGAACTGTAGTTACAAGCCAAAAAGCTTTGTCATTAGCTAAATAGGATTAAATGGAAATACGGAGTAATTTATGGACATTGCATCGGCTCGTGTACAAATCGAAAAAGTATGTAGCGGAAACACTGATTATTAACACACAATTGGTAAATTAAGTATCCTTTATTTTGTCTCTTTTTTTTTTTAAATTGAAAATGTAAACAAATATGAAAGCAACTTTTATTATAAATGTAAATAAAATAAATCTTGGATTTTTAATGCCCTAGCCTATAAGTATTTTAAAGGGTTTTCCAATAAGAAGTGTTATTCTGAAATTAAAAGAAAAATGCCATTTTTTAAGATAAATGATTAGATATTTTATACATTATAAAGAGAAAGGTATGCCGTTAATAACGAAAAATAACATCAGCCAAATGACCACCACGAGCACGCCTACAGGGCCATATCCTTTTCATGAAATTTTCCGTAACCAAATCGCAAAGTGGCTGCCCTATGTCCTCGGTAGCGTCACGAATTCCATCTTTGAGGTCTTCTAGACGCTGGGTGTTGGCGTAGACCTTCTCTTTCACGTGGTCCCAAGAAAAGTTGCTAGGTGTTAAATCACAATTGTGATCACCTCTTCGAGAGATCACAGGGTCGGGAAATTTTTCCTGTAAAAAATCAATGGTTTTGTTGCTTGAGTGGCACGTAGCGCCGACTTGTTGAAAGAAACGTTGTCAGAATTGCATGGTATTGGATCTGGACAAGTTTTTTTAAAGCAACAAACCATTGTTTTTTTACGGAAAAGTTTCCCGACCCTTTATCTCTCGAGAGGTGATCTTGGCCACCAAAGATCTTGTGATTTAAAACCTTGCAACTTCTTCCTTTGGGGCCACATGAAAGAGAGGTCTACGCCAACAGCCAGCTCGTTCAAACCTCAAGATGGAAATCTGAGAGGACATAGAGGGCCACTCATTTGGTACGGAAAATTTCATGAAAAATATGGCAAAGGCGTGGTTCATTTGACTGATGTTACTTTCCATTATTAACGGCATACCTCCCTCTTTATAATGTAATAAATATCCGATCATTCATTTTAAAAAATGGCACTTTCCTTTAAATATCAAAATAACCTCTTATTGGAAAACCCTTTAGAATAGAATAGAAAAACTAACATTTTTTTATACACCCAAAACCCCTAACCTTGATTTGGTTATACTAGTTTAAATTAATTGCTGCCTTTTATTGTACAGGTTATTATTAAATTCAAGTCTCACCAGTGAGATCTCAGAACTGGAAGAGATACCAGGTCGGTTAAATGGAGGCAAAGTTGCGCAGTTTAATGCTGATAAAAATGCCTCCTCGAAAGTTTAAAAATTTCAAATACTTCCGAAGATTTTTGGAAAAAAACCGAATATTTGCGATTTCATTTTTTTTTACTTTATTTAAATAGATGTAACAAAATCAATTTAAAATTTTCATTGCTACTTTTTCTGTTCTACACAACAGAGCTTCTAAGAACCCAAAATCAATAATATATCGCACCTATTCGAAAAATTCATATTGATGGCAATTTTCATAAGAAATCCTGTTGGAGAGATACAGATAATAGGTTTTTGGGTAAAAAAACATTTTTCTTTTAATAAGTGTGATGCATCATTGGTTTTGGGATCCTAAAAGCTCCTTAAATCCGTTATAAAAATTTCAGGACCGTATTTAAAAAAAAAACAAAGTTGATAATGGCAGCTTATTGACGAAACGTCGGTGTGTAAATAACACTGTCTTGTAGAACAGAAAAAGTACCCATGAGAAAGAATAAAAACGAAATCGTAAATATTCGGTTTTTACCGAAAGTGTTCGAAAGTATTCGAAATTTTAAAACTTTTAAGGTAGCATTTTTTCCTTTTTTATCTTTATGACAGCTCACGAAGGATTATTATATATGTGTATTATATCTTACAGATTATATATACATATATAAACCTAAGTACCAAAGTACCGTAAGTGCCGGGTTTTCCGGTGTCTAACCCATTTCTTCCCAGTTGTTCCGTCAACGTTTTCCAAGCCCTGAAACATGCAAATGTTGCATTTCACAGCACCTTTTAGACAACGCGGTAGTGCTACCGCGGACGTTATTTTAAAGAACTACTACCTAAAAGTGTCTCTCCGGCTCTGGGAATCGAACCCGGATCGCCGGGGTGGCGAGCCGAAACTCTGACCACGACGCTACCGAAGAGACGAAAAAGTATTTAATAATAAAGTAATAATAGAGTATTTTAATTAGCATCAAATTGCGCAACTTTGCCTCTATTTAACCGATCTCGTATCTCTCCAAGTTTCCGAGATCATAATGATGAGGCTCGACTTTGGGACACCCTCTATATGCCTATTAAAACCTAAATTTTTTGTGGGTTAATGTATTTATGATTATAGTACAGAAAATCAAAATTAAGGTGTTGCAACGTTGCTGTAAAAAAGCGGACCCATTGGGAACATTTAGAACCAAATAAAAAACTTTAATACATAGTTTTGGTCGCATTTTTTAGATTATTATACGGGATGTTATGAAAAATCTAAGAAAACCCCAGATTAAAAAAAAACACGTAAAAAGAATACTACAAGTTTGTATAATTTTTTTTGCATAGGCCGTCTCTCTGGAGATATTGGCTCCCAAAAACCTCCAATGGAATCAAGTTTTTTTAGTCATAATTACACAGCCTCACAAAAAATAAAGTTTAAGATCTAAAAGACTTGACCATATCTTTGTTTTTAGGGTTGCTGAATCCGAATTCGGGGTCAGTTTGACCCCATCAGGTCATAATCAAAGGCATTTCAAGGTCAAATTGCAACCAAAGTTGATGGGGTTAAGTTGACCACGAATTCGGATTTAGGGACCTCAAAATCATAAGTATACACTATTCAAATTTGGTTGCAATTAATTTTGCATATTTGACCTTGAAATGACCTTGATCCTGACCTAAAGTTCCGAAAGACTTGAAAAAGTGATCTTAAAGTTTTTGAAGTCGCTCAATCCGGGGACAGTTTGACACCATCAGGTCAGGGTCAAAGGCATATTTAAAGAGTGTATACTTATGTTTTCGGGGTCGTTTAATATGAATCCGTGGTCAGTTTGACCCCTATTGGGTCGTGGTCACGAGATATTCCAAGGTCAAATCGGAATTTGATGTGCTCGCGAGTGTATTAGATTTCACGGAGACCATGTTAAACTATTATGTTGGTGATAAAAAAAGATCTTTTTTTTTTAATATTCAACCCGACACAAGTTAGGGGAATAACGGTGTAAATAAAGTGACGTTTTTTCGAAAACGTTTAGAGTTAGCGACGTAAATGAAAAGTACTTAAGTTTAAGTATATCGTTTAAGGTTTGTAAAAAACTTTGTCCATAGTTCTTAGCAATACAGGGCATAAAAAAGGTGGGGAGGTCATGAGTGTCAAAGCTAGTTCGTCCCTGTAGCTGTATTTTAAAACACTTTCTTTAATAGTAATTTAAAAAGTCTTACTTGGTAGTACTTCTTATTTAAATAATATAAAAATATACCTGGTGTTTTAATAATTATGTCTAAAACATTTAATTTCATTGAAGCTGTTTATGAGCCATTACTCCAAAGAAGAGGCCTATATAGTATCCTATATAAAAAAAAATGTGTATGTACTTGTGGTATTCTTTTCACGTGTTTTTTTTTATCCGTAAAATGTTCCGGACACCCTGTATATTTTAAGGCAACATGGCAATAAAATATTTAATAACTTAATACCTGCAATTTTTATTTTTGGCTGTCTTAATAAGTTTTTAACAACTCATGTAAGCTTTTGAAGCCTAAGTATGAGGTACTGTAAGTGCCAGGTTTTTTAATGTTTAACTTTTTTCCTATTTTTGTTAAAATTGTACAAAAACCGAACCATGCAGGTATTTCATATTCACGGCATCTTTTAAACAACGCAGTAGTGCCACCACGGACGTTATACAAATAACTCTCCTCTGAACTACCCCATTATGGTCTGGGTAACATTATTTAGATGGGACCTACGTTTTAACGTGGATTCCGAACCTAATATTCACGGCACTTGCAAGATGGGGGCCTAATTTTTTTATAGTGCCATTAAATAAAAACTATTAATGCGACAATTTTCATCTTTCGGCAGCTTAAAGTATATGTTATTAACCATCATTTTCTAAAATATCAGTCCTTTATATTAAAAATTAACGAAGATACGAATTTTTGAAAAAAGGTCTGTCTTAAGCGTTTTTCCGGCTTTTCTCGGTAAAAAATGGTCGGATCGGGATTTTTCAAAAACCATTTTGTAGGTTTTTGAATTCTCTACGAACAGTCTTTTATGAGTAAAGTGATATAGCCGATCCTTTTTGTTATATTAAAAAAAAAACGAGAAAAGGTCATTTTTCATTATTGTTTTATAATATTACCCAAAAAAATTAGTTGGATTTTTGATTTTAGTAGTCTACAGGTGATTCCGGAAGTCATGGATCAGTCAGATATCTGTTACCATTAATTACAAAAATGACCTTTTTTTTGCTATAATGATTGGACTAATGGCTTAATCAAACGTAGGGATAATTTAGACAAATTCAAAAGCCCTCAGTTCTGGTCAGTCATGGTCAGTTCTGCTTAGTTAAAGCGGATTTTTATTTTTCCCAATTGTTTTTCAGACCTAATATAACACTAAAAATAGGAACAGTAAACTTTTCCGTCAAGCCGTAATTCTGCCATGGCTTAATTAGACGTAGGGATAATTTAGACAAATTCAAAAGCCCTCAGTTCTGGTCGGTCATGGTTAGTTCTGGTTAGTTAAACTGTTTTTTATTATTTCCAATTATATTTCAGTCGTGATAAATCAGTAAAAGTAGGAATAGTAAACTTGTTTGTTTAGGTGGAGAGTTAAAACATATATTATTAGATTATTTTAATATCACTATAATCCAAATAAATATTTTGTATTTTTCATCTTATATAATGTAGAAGCAATAAATATTTTAATATTTGGTTTTAAAATTAGTTTTAATTCATTTTACCATATTTTTTGAACCATCAGAGACAGTCACCTACCTCAGTTTTTGGTGTACGAAACGAGATGTCGAAAACTGAATAATTGATTTTGTGTAAGAAATAAGTATAAATCATCTTAGAGAGCATTTTTCAAGGCATGTTAATATAAATTTTTTTTAAAATAATATAATGAGTCCTAGAAATATTGTCCACTAATGTCGAGACACCCTGTATACTTAGAAAAATCCTATAGATACCTGTGTGTGTGGCTATTAAAAAATATTTTCTGAAAATCACTACTATAATCTACAAATACTCGTCATCTTGAAAACGATATACCATTACCAAGGTCACACGAATCCTTATGTTCATTGTTAAACAATTATAATTATTATTTGAATTGATTATTCACAAGGTGTGTTGTTTTTAAAAGAGCAGCTATTGTGATATTCCATAACGGAAAAAGAAAAAAAAATTGCGAACGTCACGAAGTGGAATCTTTGAATATTCATTGTCTTTCGTGAAAAGCAAAATGGATTATAAGATTGCTTAAAAAGATTAAAAAGAAATTAGCAAAGTAGAAAAAAGTGGAATTTTCGCTTAAAAGAATTTAATTAATACATTCATTTCTGTTTTTTTCGATTTAATTTAAATTACGTTAATAATTTTATTTACAACCTTAAAATATAATATATTTTTTTAATACATTTAAAAGATTAACAAATGTATTATGCTAGTTTACTTTCACCAGCGGATAAAAATTTTTTAAGCCTGATAACCTCTAAAATTTAAAAGAAATGCTTTATTCCCTCATAATAAAGCAACATGGTAAAAATAAAAAATAAATCTTTAAACTTTAGACCTATATCTCTTCTCCCAGCTGTTTGTATGTGTAATGGAAAAATTTATTAATTCCCAAATCCTAAAGCATTTGGAAAGACACAAGATCTTACATGACAGACAGTATGAATTCCGGCACAGAAGATCTACAGCCGATCTGCTTTCCTTTGTCTCCACAACCGGAACAATCCCTTGAGTTTATTGGTGAACCCCAGATCGTTGCTTTTGACATATCAAACTTTTGATCAGGTTTATTATGATAACTTTGTTCTTGGCTCTCCAGTTTTCTTTTTAATCGAGGTTTATCAGTTATTGTAAATGGTCATACTTGCTTTAAATTTGCTGGGTTGCCCCAGGGCTCAGTATGGCACCCCTCTGTTTCTTCTACATCAATGATCTTCTTCTTTCACAATCGATCTCAATCATCCTTTTCCCCGACGATAGTACTCTCCCTCTAATATTCAATTTCTTAAGCCAGTCAAAAGCCTAATTTGGGGAAAGCGTAAGTCATCTAAACCCTACTTTGGACCAGAAACTGTCCTTAGAGTGACCAACACCACAGCACGAGGGCAAACCAGGGAATGGATCCAAAACAAACAAGAGGAATACTGGGGAAATCTCAGTAAAATAAGAATCCAAAAGAATGAAGGAAGAACTACGCAGACAAAGTGTAAAAAACCCATAACAGTAGAGTTGCTAACAGGGCACTTCCTAGGGACACCCACACAAAATAGGCTTTCCCATAAGGGGTAGGTAGGTGGTATTTAAAAGTGAGTGGATATTACCCCTTCCACCCGAGATCGGTCTATTGAGGCTTACACCTTTTTTATTTCTCCACCCGGTCTAGACCCCTAATAAATCTGATGATCCTGTTGGGAGGCAGATCTTTCCCTCCCCGGCAACAAGGTGTCATTGCCGAGGTTGCGGAATTTTAGTCGTGCCATTGCTGGACACGAACACGTATGTGTTCTGTCGATTCATCCCCCTCCGTGCCCTGCGGCATTCGGCATCTTCCGCTAGGCCGATCTTGTGATTACATGTGCTTGTGCATTTTAATCTGCAGTGTCCCTTCAGTCCCACCCAGAGTTTTAAGATGTACCCTTGATTGCTCCAGTAGTTTGACAGTACATTGTTGGTTCGGTGGGCTTATGAAGCCCTTGGTGTCTGAGCCAGGAAGTTATCCAGTACCGAAGATTTTCTCTTTGTGTCCAGCTGTATGACCTGCTTGGCCGTTCCATAAGATATACCGATGATCGGTTCCGGCCCTGTAATTTGTCTCCCACCCCCTTTTGGCAAGGAGGTCTGCGGATTCATTCCCTCTGGGCCGGTGTCAGGTATCCCAGTAAGTGTAACCTTATTGTTTTGACCCAGTTTGGTAGCGCATCCTTAATTCAGACGGTTTTTTTATACAATGGGGACCCAAAGTTGCACCATATCCTGTGCGAATATAAAGCGCTCAAATCAAAAAGACATGCATTATTTGGGCAACCGGAAATGAGCCCACGGAATATATTAAAATAGTTTTGGGGTTATACAACTTGTAGAAGGAACTAGACTAGCAGGAGGATTGGTATAAAAGATAGTAGAGGATTAGGCACAAAAGGCTCAAAAGGTGCGCTGCCTCCGGTAGTCAATCAAGATGGTCGGGGGAAGCAGAAAATAGGTATTTTCACCGCTTATGCTTAGAGGGTTAGTATAATTCCTCCTATGGCAGCAAAGAGCAACAGTGTGCAACTTTTCATTTTCCCTCCCTAGAGTGTCCAGGCTTGGGAACCTTTTACCCCCAGAAGTTTTCCCTGCTCCTCCCAGTCTCCAAATATTTAATTTTGAACAAACTCATCATCTCATTTAAGACACCCGGTACGTTGGTTCTTAGGCTCAGCTTTCGTGGACTGTCCAAATATAAAAAAAATATTTTATATTTACAAAAAATACTATTTAAAGTGCTAAAAAATCAAAAGAAAAAATAAAAATTTGGTTTTAGCGTCAACAGCTAAAATTATTTTTCTCGCATATATCAACCAGTAAGGTTTATAATTTCCGGCATGTGACATTTTTTGCCAGCATATTATTTTGGATAAAGAAAAGAACAAAGGGAGTTAGATAGGCCATTTTTTTTTAAAATTATTCATTAAACTTTAAATAAAAAATGTATTTTCTTTTCTTTATTGGGTTAAATTTATTAAGCTCGAAAAAAAAATTGCAAATTAAATTTGCAAATTGACAAAAGGGCCCAATATTTAAATCATCGTTTTTTCGCCTAAAATTAATTTTGATTTTAAGGACAATTAAATTACATTTAAAAAATTTTACTTATATTATTATAGATTTCTACTTACCAAACTCTTTTTTTATTGTTTAAATTGGATGCGTTTTACATACCTAAAAAAGAAAGTATGTTAATTTCACAATAAAAGGAATATGAAAAAATAATAACTAAATTAAATCTACTTTAAAAAAAAATAAAAAAAGTAAATTTTTTTGAAACTCTTTTTAATTAAATTATAAATCCCAACTTTTTGCTTTATAAAGAGCTTTCCCTTAGTTAACTAACCAACCGATTCAATAATTTATAGTTTTTGTATGTTTTTTTTTACATTTAAACTTAAAACACATAATTAATAACACAAGTCCTCAAAAAAAATGGTGTGTGTTGGGTGTCAGACTAAGATTTTCTGGAGTATTTGTTTCCTCCGAACACAAATCTGAAGTCAAAATTGGAGGTCACACAGCAAAAAATCGAGAAAACTCCATTTACCGGCAGAACCCTGCTACCATGGAATGTTTGGACTACGACTATATAAACTATAAGAGATACAAAAAAATTCATTAAGCAAAAAATAAAGCTTTCCAAATTGTCTATATACAAAGGTATATAAACATTTTTGATAAGATAAATAATAAAGAAGATATAAACGAAAATGTAATTTTGACACAAAAATTTAGTCCAAAAAAAGATAAATAATATTTTTTGGTAATGTGTTTTTTGTTCTTTTTTTTATAAAATGATTTTTTAATTATTTGAACCTTAAATTATTTAAAATTTTCAGAAAAAAATTAAAAAATAAAAATAAATAAATTTCAAATTTTTTCCATTTAAAAAATCCTGAAAATTAGTTTTTTTTATTATAACTTTAAAAATAAGCCATTAAGACAAAAAGGATATAAAGCTTAAATTAAAGGTCTGATAAAAATATATAGTTTATGTCATATAAAGTTTTGTGTATTTTTTATAGTTTGTAAAATATTGACGTTTTAGATTTAAAAAAATTATTTATATCTGAAATAACGCATTTTTTCGTTTTTTTTCCATTTGACCCCCAATTTTGACTTCAGATTTGTGTTAAGGAGACAAAAATACGCCAGAAAATCTTGGTCCGACACCCGGCACTCACCACTTTTTTTTGTGGACTCGTAATCAAAGCTTATATTGATACATAAATAATATTGCAGACTTTATACCAATTGTATCTGCAAGACTGGTAGGTTTTAAAACAAATGCAACAAATAAATGTGAAGTGTAATAGTTGACAATGACACGTTAGAATTGTTTTAAAAACAGATTTAAACATTTGGAATACCCACAGAATTCTAATTTTTTAAATTACTAGTTTTTTAAAAAAAAAAAAACATATAGTGGATAAAAATTTGGGAAGACCAAAACGTTTTTTATCCCAGAAAAAAAAAAACCCGGGTAAAAAACCCAAAACCCGACGGGGGGATCCTTTAATAAGGTAATCGCATACACGAAATCACTTTTTACGACATTTTTTAGTGGTCGGGGCTTTTTTTTTTGAAAAACCCCAAAAAAAAAAAGGTTTTCAATAAAACAAGTATTTTAAATTCTCCACTGCTATATCTTTAATAATATTCATGCTATCAAGTTAATTTTTTTTTTATTAAAATAGACAGAATAGCGCTTCAAACAACGTCCCACTTGAAGCTGATTTTTTGTTAAATTTTAAAATAGTACGAAACTCAAAATTGTTATTTTTAGTAGCGTAATTTTAGGCAATCGAGAAAAAAGTTTATTATTGAAAAAAATTTTACATACATGCTCACAAATTGTGGCTAATGTTTTAAAAAAAAATTTTTT
>JAHBCN010003851.1:0-70342 GCA_019359885.1 Listronotus oregonensis
GTTTTCTAAAAGTTGTTTTTTGTTTAAAACTTCTACAAATAATTTGACAAATTAAAAGCTCTGGTGGGCTGGATTCTGGTTAGTAAAGCTTTTTTTTTCCAAAAAAAAAATTGGGGGCGAAAAACCAAAATTTTAACTTTCAAAAATGAATTTGTTAGGAGTCCTGCAAAAAAAGCTTTCTGTGTAAACTTTTTATCAAAAGTACCCGGGGTTTTTTGCCAGTATTCTCTTTGGGAACATTGTTGTGACCCCTTAAAAAAAAACCGTCCCCTGGTTTTACCCTTTTTATTCAAATCGGTTCCCAAACGTTTCCTATGGTAACAAAAATTCAACGAAAATTTTGTAAAAATGTTTAACCATTTCGTCAACTTCTTATCTTTTAAAACCAAACTGACTCGTGCGGACTTTCCTCGCGCTTTTATAGTAAAGTGGAAAATAATAAAACAAAAACAAATTAGCTGGAAGAATTCTTTACTACAGGATGTAAAAAAGTGTCAAATGAATTCTTCAGCCCCTCAGGATTCCCAATGATCTCGAAAAAGGGAAAACTAAGGTAACCTATTTTATATAAATTATTAACCTAAATAAAAATTTAACCTTTTACATTTTTTAAAAATTTAAAACACCAACTAAAGAAAGTCCGTAACATTCCCCCTCCCAAGTTTTGATCGTCTCGATCAAGTATCTTCTCGATCTTATCACACAGCCGGTCTAGATGTACAACTTTCATCTTCCCTTTGGGATTTTTAATTAAAAACCGTCATTACCCGGGGTTACTACTTTATATGGTCCCTCCCATGACTTCCAGTTTCGGTGAACGCCCTTGGTTCTTTTTGGATTGTTTAACCAAACTTTGGTAATTGTTTAAAATGGCAACCCCGATTTTGCCCAAAATTTTGCTAAGGGTTTTTGGGGGCTGATCACAATCAAAAAAAAATATTTGGGAAACGTTTCTTTCGAAATATCCATCATCAAACGAAATCAAACTAACCTCATTTCTATATTCCCCCTTTTTGTACACAATTTGATTTTTCCCTAAAGTGAAACAATATTTTCCCCTTTTTTTAAACACTTTTTTTTTGTTTATTTTACCTTTTCTTTATTAAATTGCCAAGTATCACTCTCAAACAGGCGGCCATGTTGTATATATTGTATACCTGGTTGCAGCGTTTGAAAGTGAATTTACAAATTAAATGAAAATGGTATAAATATAAAATACAAGTTTTAAAAGGTGTTTATACTATTGTTCAATTTAGTGTAAAATTCTAAAAAAAGAAGGAGAATAGTGTAAATGAGGTTAGTTTAATTTTAACTTTGATGTGGATATCTCAAAAGAAACTTTTCCCCAAAAGTTTTCGATTCGTGATCCGCCCAAACCCGTATCAATTGGTCAAAACAGTTGTCAAACCCTAAATTACCCAACTTTTCACCGACAATGAATCCCTTATGATTAAATTTCAAGTCATAGCGGGACTTCATACGGTCACTTTCTTTTTGAAGCTTATTGCGAACCCCTTCGTGTATTTCTTGCAGCTGTTTACTGAGTTGACTAACATAATCTTCTGCTGGCTTTTCATTGGTAGAAGGTCGTCCAGTAAGTAAATAAACTGGAAGGCATAACTCCGCTCCAAAAATGACTTTTGCAGGTGACGTTCCAGTTGTTTCGTGAGCTGCGGAGCGATAGGCTAGTAAAAACGGCTGTGTACATACTTTGTTGGTCATTTACCTTAATTTTCAGGTAGTTATCAAGAGTTCTGTTAAATCTTTCGACCATTCCATCTGACTGCGGGTGAAGGGGTGTAGTTCTGGTTTTATGGATACCCAGGAGATTACAGAGGTTCTTGAATAGGTCGGACTCAAAGTTTCTACCTTGATCAGTATGTATTTCTCTTGGTACTCCATATCGGCAAATCCATTATTGAAATAGTACGTCCGCAACAGTGGTAGCTTCTTGATTTGGTATTGCGTAGACTTCTGGCCATTTGCTGAAGTAATCATCCCTCGGTACCAAAATATAGCGATTCCCAGATTTTTGTTGGAAATGGTCCTGCTATGTCATGGCAATTCTTTCAAAAGGTGCTCCCACATTGTATTGCTTCTTCTTGCCATGGCTTTGTGTCTTGGTCCCTTGCTGGAGCGCAGTCCTTAAACCTTCTGCACCCTTCCCAGCCAGTAGAACCTTTCTCGAACCTTTTCAAGAGTCTTCATAACTCCGAAATGGCCACCTCCTATACCATTGTGCAAGGCTTGCAATACTTCTGGAATCCTTTTGATGGGTAATATTGTTTGATAGGTATAGCTTTTATCGTCAGAACTTTCCCAGACTCTTTTAATAGGCAATCTTTCATTATAAAGAATCCCATATGGTAGTACCCTTTAAATCTCGGAGACTTTTAAGCTATTTTCTGATATAGGGTCTTTCTGAATTTTCTGTCTTAAGTTTCACAATATCTCAAGATCAGGATCCTCTTGTTGTTCTTTGCGAGATTTTAGGGTCCCATTCTTGAGAGCACTGGATGCGTGTTCTTCGGCAGTGAAATTCATCAGGATCTTCTTGTTCTTCACGTCTACTGCAATGTTTACAATCTTCGGGCAAAAGGGCTTCTTTTATAGAGCGTCAGCATTCTTATAGGGTTCAATCCTCTTCGATGTTCAATTTTAAAATCGTATTCTTGAACACGTTGTAACCATCGTGCTATCTGACCTTCGGGATTCTTGAACTGAAGCAACCATTTAAGTGATGCAGCTGGTCAGTCCTCAGGTGAAATTTCTGGCCATAAAAGGATTTCTGAAAATGTTCCAGAGATTTGACGATAGCTAAGTTCTTTCTAAGTCACACAATAATTCGTTCAGGTTTTGAAAGAACTTTGCTGAAATACGTCATCACTTTTCTTGGCATCTTGTATCTGTGACAAAAATTCCCCAATGGACGTATTTCTTGCATCAGTGTCCACAATAAAAGTTTGATTGGGTTGTGGATATGACAACACTGGGGATTACAAGGGCTTCCTTCAGTTGTATAAAGGCTGCTTCACAATCTTCGGTCCATTCATAGGTTTTGTTGTTCTCGGTAAGTCGATGTAATGGTCTTGCAATGTCAGCAAATCCATGTATAAATCTTCGATAGTAAGTGCACAATCCCAGGAAACTTCTAATTTCATGCTTGTTTTCGGTGTAGGCCAGTTTCGGATAGCTTCTGTCTTTTCTGGATCGGTTTTCACTCCTTCTTCAGTAATTAGGTGCCCCAGGTATTTAACTTCTTTTTGAAAAAGGTGACATTTCTTTGGACTAAGCTTCAGCTGGGCAGATCTTAGCTTCTGAAAAACCTCTTCAACATTTTTCAGGTGGTCTTCAAATATTTTTCAAGAATAATAATGTCATCTAGATATACCAGGCATGTTTTCCAAGTTAGCCCCCGTAATGTTAACTCCATCAATCGTTCAAAAGTAGCAGGGGCATTGCATAGACCAAATGGCATAACATTAAACTGCCACAGTCCGGTTCCGGTCGAAAAGGCAGATATTTCCTTATCTTCAGGATAAAGTTCTACTTGCCAATAGCCACTTTTCAGGTCTAAGGTCGAAAACCATTTTGAACCCGTCAGCGTATCTAGAGTATCGTCTATTCTTGGTAATGGAAAACTGTCCTTCTTCGTGACGTCATTAAGTCTTCTGAAGTCAACACAAAATCTGGTAGAACCATCTTTTTTCTTAACCAGGACTACTGGAGATGACCATGGACTCTGGGATGGTTCTATAATGCCTTGGTTTTGCATGTCTCCAATTAACTTCTCAACTTCGTCTCTTTTAGCCAAAGGAATTCGTCGTGGTGGTTGCCTTATTGGTGCTGCATCACCTGTATTTATTCGATGTTGAACTATGCTGGTTTTTCCCAAATCCTTTTCAGAGAGAAAGAAAACGTCTTGATTTCTTCTTAAAAGGTCTTCCAGCTTAGTAACCTGCACTGGATTTAGCAGGGCCTTTGATGAAATCACCAGGTCTTGCAGAGCATCAGGTAGTTTACTTGAGGCAACTTCTACAGGTTTAGCAAAGGTATTGGTCACTATCATATTAGCAGGTTGATAGGTACCAATTTTGTCACCCTCTTTGACTTGTTGAGAGTCCTTTAGGTTCATCATATAGGATTTCACCTTCTTCTGATTCTTTACACCTTGCTTGGATAATGACTTCTGAATTTGGGGGTAGTATGACATCTTCTGTAAGTACAACTTCTCGAATTGATGCTTCATTGTTCCGTGGGGGTCTCATTACAATCTCTTCATTATTAGTTCGCAGTATTCGTTGTGGAAGGTCAAGTACAAACTTCTGATGTTCCATAATGTCAAGGCCAAGGATAACTTCATCTATTATGTCAGCAACAAACACAACGTGTATAAAGGTTGTCGTCCCCAATGTTATTCTGGCTTCATGTATTCCTTTAATTGGTATGACTTCTCCATTAGCAAATTCCAAAATGTAATTTTTCTCTGGACGGAATATTTTGCAGTGGGCTACGATGTTCGGCCTTACGATAGTATGTGTGGAACCAGTATCTAGAACCATTTCACATTCGCGACCGACTACATTTCCAGGTACTACCAAGCTGGAGCCGTTGTTTTGCAGCCGGGATACTCTTATTATTGTTGTTGATGGGGCTTGGTAGCACCCAGCCAGCTTTTGCCCCTTAAAGCTGACTACTGGGAGTTTTCCCGAACTACTGGCAGGGGTATTAAATCTGGCACAGTTTCTCTGGACATGCCCCTCTTTACCACACTTCCAGCAACAGATATTATTTCGTCTTCTAAATGTCATAGTGTTGTCTCCTTCTGTTTGTTTTTTAAGGAATATCTCTTGCAACCCGTTCATTATTCTTGCCAAATCATTATTTGAATTTTCATCTTCTGGAACAAAGTTCATCCTTCGAACTCTTGTCTGACCTCTGGATGTTTGTTTAGCTGTTTCAAACTGAAGTGCTTAGGCAAGAGCTTCGGATATTTTCTTAAGTCTGGCCATTCTTAACGCCTGGTTCATATCTGGATCACGTAAGCCTTCAATAAAACTACCTACTGCTAATTCCTGTTTAATTTCTTCTGGGTATGCCGGATATGTCAGATTTATAAGCCGTACGATATCCGCTTCATACTCCTGGAGGCTTTCATTATATCTTTGTCTTCGTCCTTAAAGCTGCGCTTTATAAACTTCCTGTAAGTGGGCTTCACCGTATCTCATTTCCAGGAACTTCACAATGGATTCATAGTCACATTGTCTTGCTTCGGGAATATTTCTTAACACCTCCATGGCTTCACCTCGAAGAGCAAGTACAAGAGCTCGTGCCTTTTCTGGTAAACTCCAATTGTTACCGTTTGCAGCAGCTTCAAACTGTCGAAGATACGTACCTTGCCATCAAAAGTTGGTGATTTCATTATAGTTGTTGCGGTACCACTTTCTGAGACGACGCCTGTACTAGCTATCTTTTGAATTTGTCGTTGTAAATGTTGCACTTCTTGCTGCATTTGGCCTTGAACTAACTGTACAGTCTGTTGTATGTCTTCTATTTCTTCTTTAACATCCTCTTTGGTAAGTTTTATTTCAAGCAGCATTTGTTTTCTCATCTCATCTTGACTTTGTTGAAATTCTCCTTTTAGGTGTTCTCGAATTTTGACCATCTTTTCTTTTAGCTCTAGTTTTATTTCTTCCTGGCTTTTTTTAATGTCTTTTTGAATTCTCTCTATCTGGTGTCTTGTTTCTGCTTGACAGGTTTTGATTTCACGCTTCATTTCGTCTTGACTTTTCCTCATTGCTTCTTGATTGGTCTTCATTTCTTTCTTCAGATCTTCTTTCATGAATTCCTGGCTGGTCTTCATTTCTTTCTTCAGATCTTCTTGGCTGGCCATCATTTGCTTTATCAGTGCAGTTAATTCTTCCATAGTTGCTGTTTTCTGTCTGGTCTCAACAGGCATTCAAATATTCTTAATCACTTTCGCTTTCTTGTAGGTCCGCACCCCACACCTGACACCAAATGTTCCGTGACACCCCGTATAAAAACAGGTATCCTGGTTTTACACCTTTTTATTGCAAATCAGGTTCACAAACGTTTCTATGGTAACAAAAATTCAACGTAACGTAATTGTGACAACTGTTTAAACTTTAACTTTCTGTCAACTTCTTATCTCTTTGAAACACAAAACTAAACTGACTCGTGCGAACTTTCCTCGCGCTTTTTATAGTAAAGTGGAAAATAACTAAAGTAACCTATTTTAAATAAATTATTAACCTAAATAAAATAATTCTAACCTTTTACATTTCTAATAACTAAACACCAACTAAAGAAAGTCCGTAACAATATATAAAAGCTCAAGAAATCGTCTAAGGCCAGAAATAACACAACATTTAATTTTGTTGCATTATAACTTAGCAAAACTTAACTTTAAATATTAAATATAACTCTTATTTTTTTTAGTTAAGCCTTTTCCATTTTTTTATGTATTTTTGAAATAAAAATATACTTATATCGTTTTTTGTTTAGTAATTTTGTATTAAGATATTTAAAAAATCCTTATTATTTAAAATACCTATTATTGATATTTTTATTAGGCCGATACTGATATAGGCCGATATTGCACTTTACGTATCGGCCGATACCGATATCGGCTCAGAAGACCGATATACCGATACCGATATTGGTATCGGTCGATCCCTAGTTATAGCCAAAGTTATTGTTTGACGCAATAAAGCTGGAGAACTTTAAATGCGTTTTCCCCGAAACTACTTTTTTCGAAACGTTTATTACAAAATCTCAAGTTCTAATTGACCGATTTTCTTGAAAGCTCTATAGCAGGAACCACTTAAACATAAAAATTATAAATATTCACTTTTTTAACAAAATTCTACCTATACCTTTTTTTGAGAAACCGCTATTTTTCGAGAATTTAATTTTTTATTTTTTGGTTCCTGCCATAATGACATTTATACCAATAAAGAATCTACCTTTTATATATTTTTTAACTGACCAGAAAGGGTGGGAATCGTGACAAGATGGACACACTGTTTTTCCCCCTCTACTTCAACAGCGTGGAACTTTCTGATATATTTCATTGTGTAATTTTTTTTTGTGGATTCTTAAAATATAAATAAATAAATAAATAAATGATAAAAAAATGGATAGTTAAAATATTATTTGTTTTTTTTTATCGACCGTCAAAACCGCCCGGAATTTGGGCTTCTGGACTAGAATACCCCCTTAAACCCTTTACCTATTTTTAGATGTTTATTTATTGATGACTGTTAGAAATTTTTATTTCGTTTGTTACAATACATTTATTTTTAAGTTTCAGACGAAATACATTATCTTTTAATTTGAAACATTGTTAAAAACTATGATAAAATATTGATTTCTTTTACAAAAATAAACAACAAATAATACTTTATCATTGTTTTATTGTCCCAATAATGTAACAAAATTTGTTAAAAATATTTAACCTAAAAAAGTAATGATCTGAGCGTTAAGGGACTAAATAAATATTTTGTTTTGTTTTAAAAAGGGATGGCTTTAATACAAAACGGTTTTTCTGTCTTATCTTCGTTATTTTTTCTCCAGCCAAGTGATTGTTTCTAACGTATTGGAAATTAGGTAGTACAAGTGTTCTGCATGTTAATAAATATTCTATCACGACCAGTTCTCAAACAATGTCCTTTTTTCAATATGGATTGGCGATTTTCAGTTAAAAATTGTTAATTTGGGTCTTTTGTTGTTTTTTATCCATATACATTAGCTTTGGATATAATAAAATATAGTTTCTCGGGAAGCCAGTTGTGCATATCGCTAAGATATTGATATTTTGGACTACTTCAGCTCTATCCATATATTAGGCATTAGGCCAATGACCAGTTTCCTTTCGGATTTTTCCAAACAGCACCGATTTGCATGAAAATTTAGATTTAGATTCTACTTATCCTCTAACTTAAAGTTGTTATCGTGCTGAGGGGTGCTTTTTCTCTGGGGGTGAATGCCACCCCTTCCCGGGGGTGGAATTTTTTTAATCAAAAATAAGTTCGGAAATGGATAGATTGACTAATTCTAAGCAACTTTTGTTCTATAAAGTTTTTTCCGAAAGGCATTACTTTTCAAGTTATTCGCAATTGAAAATGTCAATTTTTAAACCAAAAAAACCATGTTTTCAGGCGGTTTTTCTCAAATAACTCGAAAAGTAAGCATTTTATCAAAAATATCATTCCTACCAAAAATGGAACTTATAAAAAAACAACAAGAATGTTGAGCTTATGATGTCCATGGACCCAATACAAACGGAGTTATAGCCTGTTAAAGGTTGGTTCTTATTCGTCAAATGCCAACATTGAAAGTTTCAACGTAATATAACCAAAAAACGATAAATTTTTCGGGGAAAGCTCATAAAACCTTTTTTGAAGCACTTGAAAAAAACCTTAATTTTTGTTTATAAAAATCTCTAGCACTAAAATTAAGCGAGTTATGGCCAAAATAAAGTTGATCTCTATTTTTTTTGGATAAAAAAAATGTGAAGGTCACCCCTAATTACCACTCCAATGAAAAATAATCTTTTTCACATTACAATTCACCTTATTTATGTATTTGTAATTTGCTAGGAAGTTTCACCGGTTTAAAGTGCATATTAAAAAAAATAGCTTAAAGTGAAAGAAACATTTTTGTAATTTTGAAAAAAATAGCCTTTTCTTCAAAATAACTCAAAAACCTTTAGTGATACGTAAAATTTTGTAGAATACAAAATTGGAGGTTTCTCTTTACCAAAAATTTTCGTTTTTTTTTTGTTTACGTATCATTAAGGGTTTTTGAGTTATTTTGAAATTACAAAAATGTTTCTTTCACTTTAGCCTCAAATTTTTTCAAACATATGCACTTTAAACCGGTCAGCATATTACAAATAAAGTGAATTGTATTGTACAAAGATTATGTTCAATTGGGGTGGGAATTGGAGGGGAGTTTCACATTTTTTCATAAAAAAATAGAGATCAACTTTATTTTGGTCATAGTTCGCTTAATTTTAGTTCTCGAGACATTTATAAAAAACAAAAATAAAGGTTTTTCAAGTACTTTAAAAAAGGTTTTATGAGGTTTCCCCGAAAAATGTATCGTTTTTTGGTTATATTACGTTGAAACATTCAATGTTGGCATTTGACGAATAAGAACCAACCTTCAACAGGCTATAACTCCGTTTGTATTGGGTCTATGGACATCATAAGCCCACCATTCTAGTTGTTTTTTTTATAAGCGACATTTTTGGCAAGAATGTTTTTTTCAATAAAATGCTTACTTTTCGAGTTATTGCGAAAAACCGTCTGAAAACGTGTTTTTTTTTTGTTGAGAAATTGACATTTTCAATTGCTAATAACTCGAAAAGTAATGCCTTTCGGAAAAAACTTTATGGAACAAAAGTTGCTTAGAATTAGTCAATCTATCCATTTCCCAACTTCCAGGGAAAAAGCACCCCTCGGCACAATGATAACTTTGAATTAGAGGGTAAGTTGAAGCTAAATCCAAATTTTCGTGCAAAATGGTGCGGTTTGGGAAAATCCGGAGCTTTTGCCCTTTTTTCTGTTAATTGACTGGCCTATATGTACCTACTTAAGTTACACTAGGCCCTCTATGATAGTAAAAAGGTAAGATACATTTATATTCTTGTTCGATTAACAAACAAGTATTTATTGCTGTAGTCAAGTCGTCAATCAATGATCCACGTGGTTCTTTTTCATAATTTTTCTTTTCTTCGTAGGGCATTCATTATTCTATTTTCTTGTTTGACTGTTTCAATTGCATGTCGTTTTGGCTTGTAAAAGATTTACCGAAATAAACCAAACCTCTCCTAGTAGCATATTAGTGACAACTTTGTATATTTTTTTAAATTATCTTTAGCTTCTTTACCACAGTAAAAATTATTATTATAACAATATTCGTTATGTCCACATAAAATGTACAATTTTAAAGTTAACCTAATATAAACGGTTTTATCTGGTGTTATCTAACAATCAATCGGCAATGCTCGCGTAAAGTTTTCCATTTTTTTAAACGGTCACTTAGCATACTTAGTAAAGGTCTAATTTTAAATGCTTTATCGTTTTTAACAGCTTGGGTACTATTAACAAAGTGAATCATCGATTCCAATTCTAAGTATGCCATTACTGGAGTAACTTGTATCATTTCTTTAAAAAAATCCCAGGTCTTGTTCAACCAGTAATACCTTTTACTGGCCAATAAGTGATACACAGCCTTAAAAAACCTATGGAAATATTCGGTTACCCTATTGTATACCGCTATTTGGTATTGTTTACAGCAGATAATCGTTAGATCAAACGAACTTACCTGTGAAGTTCGATCCAGATTATATGAGGCCCCATCGAAGTAAATAAGATAAGTCGTAGTACCTCCATTCCTGGCGTATGCATCACAATTTTTAAAGTAAACACCATCCCCGCGCTCTCTCCGATCTCCGCACGGCCCATTCGATGTATAATCAGTCATTTTCAAAGCTTGTCGCAACAATTTTTCGGGTTTCGGGAAGGGCGGGTTCTTATTTACTTCGATGGGGCCTCATATAATCTGGATCGAACTTCACAGGTAAGTTCGTTTGATCTAACGATTATATTCGGCCCCATCTCGTAAATAAGATAAGTCGTAGATATTTAGAGATTTGTTGCGACGGTATTATTATTATTCTTTAATTAAAATATATACACAAAGTTATAAAGGTCTCATTTTATTTATTTTATACTAACTATAAGGTTAGGTACATTATAAGTTTTTTTTTTTTTTTTTTTGCATGTACTTACAAGAAAAAAACCTAATATATTTAATAGATCTAAAAATAGAAAAAACGAACAACGATTATAAACTCGGAACGAACAACAATAAACGACTAATAATTAATTGTAAACATTAATATCTAATACGCTACATAGTTTTTAGCTAAAATTTTAACCGCTTAAAACGGTTTCTGCAAAAGTTTTTTCCGATATTAAGGGTCTGTTATATACCTCCGCAAACATCCTGGAGTTTTTAGACCAACCTGCTGAGAGTCGAATTGTATCTATATTTAATCCTTTCCTTTTTGCCGCAGATGTGGATGCATGTCTTGTACTATAAGGACTAAACCTATTAACATCCACACCACTCTTAACCAAAATGTTTTTAATCCACCGGCTTAGCGTTTGGGCGGTTGCTTTTTTATGCGGTTTTCTAAAGGATATAAAGAGACTTTTTCCTTTCCCCTTAAAGTTTTTGTTTTTCTAAATAGGTAGTAAGAGTTTTTGCAACACAAACATTGTGGTCTGATTTTAGAAAAGGTAATTGCATTATAGGTTGGCTTCTATTCCTTGCAGATGTTTTGGTCCGCCCTGTAATGGCAATTTCAATTCTAGAATCGGTAGAATAAATATTGCCAATCTCTATGAGCCACAAGGTTTGCAACCTCTGTCCCGTTGCTAGAGCCAACAGTGTTACTAGCTTTTGTGTTAATAATTCTAAACTTATATTATCATTGTCTAGAGTTCTTACATAATTTAATACGACCGTAGGGTCCCATGTATTCTCATACTTGGGTAACCCTGGTCTAAGCATATACACCCCTTTAAAAAACTTTTTAATGCGAGCATCCTGGGCCAGATTTGGATCTGCTATTTGTGCTATAGCCGACCTGTACGTGTTTAGTGAACTGTATGAAACACCTTTATTAAAGTGAAATGTTAAAAATTCCAGGATGTTTGTTACAGAGATAGAAAAGGGATTAATATTTTTCTGAGAACAGAATTCCCACCACAGCTTTAATCCCGAACTGTACTGCTTTAAAGTGCTTTTGCAATAGAAGCCATACATATATTCCAAGCTTCTTCCGGTACCTTTGCTATCTGTAGTGCTTTCCGCATAATCGTCCCCCATCAGAGAAAGTTTGGTTGATAGTGGGTGAGGGGTTCTATTAACAGAAAGTAATTTTTTGTTAGGTGGAAATATAACCGGTTCAGAGATCAATAGGGACATAAAAACGGGATACCAGGGCTGCGTGGGCCAGACAGGTACAACCACGATTCCTTCAGCCTTATCAGTGATAATTTTTTGTAATGTCTTGAGAATAATGCTAAATGGAGGAAAAGCGTAAAAGAAAAAATTTTTCCAATTAAGGGTGAAAGCATTTATTGCAAAGGCATCGGGATCATTCTGCCATGACACATAACATTTACATTTGGTATTTATGCGACTTGCAAATAAATCTAACGTGGGTTCTCCTAAATGCGCTACTAATTTTGTAAAAGCTGAATCGTTAAGAGACCACTCTGTGTCAATCTGAAGTACGAGAGGCGGTGTCTGCCTCCCTGTTATCCCCAGATTTTATGTACGAGGCAAAGATATAAATGTTTTTCTTTTCACACCATTGCCAGATTGTTCGACTTAATGCGTTTAGTTTTTGAAATTTTACGCTTCCCATACGGTTTATATAGGCAATTGCTGTGTTGTTGTCCACTCTGCATAAAATCGAGCAATCTGATAATTCCTTTGCAAAACATTTCAACCCAAAAAATACCGCCAAGAGTTCCAAGTAGTTTATGTGATGATTTCTCTCTTGTTCTGACCAGATACCTTGTGCATTTTTATTTTCGCAGTGAGCCCCCCATCCTATTAAGGAGGCATCCGAGAAGATCTCTTTTACAAAATTATTTTTCTTAAGCAAACTTTTGCTATTGCTTTTAAGTTTTCGTAACCACCATTGAAATTCATCACTTAAGCTACTTGGAATTTCCATAATAGCATTAAAATTTTCTCTGTGTCTCATTAAGGCCAAATATTTCTCTCGTTCAAACATTTTTGTATATAAATAACCATAATCGACCGCTGGACAAACTGAAATCAGTTTTCCTAACATTTTTGCGAACATTCTAATCGAGCAACTCTTTTTATTTGCAAATGATGTAATTAAGCAAAACAAGTTTTCTTTTTATTATTTGGTATACTAATTGTCATATCCACAGAGTTGTATTCGAAACCTAGATATCTACATATTTGCTGTGGTTTTAGTGAACTCTTATTATAATTTATTAGAAAACCCAAGGATTCTAAAATGTTGATAGTTTCCTTGACATTTTCTAAACAATCTTTATAAGAATTCCCCAAAAGCAAAAAATCATCCAAGTATACAACTGATACGTAACCTTTGCTTCTCAAAAATACATTATAGGTTTTATCAATTTTGTAAAAAGCATCGGCGCAAAATTGATACCAAAACAAAGGCAATTATATTGAAAAACCATATCTTGAAAATAAAATCTCAGGTATTTTCTATCCTGTTGTCGAATAGGGATCAAAAGGTAAGCGTCCTTTAAATCTAATTTTGACATGAAACATCCTTGTGTAATTATATTGGATACCACCTTTTGATCCTCTAATTTAAAGTGTTCATCTTTTATAAAACGGTTTAGATTTTTAAGATTCAAAATAAGCCTAGTCGAGCCATCTGGTTTTGGAATAGTAAAAATGCTCGAAATAAATTGATCTTTACAAGGTTGAACACGGGATATGGCTCCTGATTTTAATAATTTATTGATAGCTTTTTTTACTATTTCCAATTCGCTAGATTACCATCTAGGTTGTTTCGGGATAAAAAGTTGTTTTGGTCTTTTTGTAAAAGGAATTTTTACACCTTTCACCCAGGACAAAATACGCTTGTCCTGGGTAAAAACTTTCCATTTTTTATAGAAGTGTTTAAGCCTTCCTGCTGTATTACCTACCACTAATGACGTCGACTCCCCCACTCGTCCCGGTACTTGGGATGTTTTTGGCCCGGTTTCTGGTGTCCTGACCGATGCTTCACGGTGAACTTGGGGTTCGTGGGAGCTTGACTGTACGGTCCCCCCCTCCTGGCTCCCCGAAAATTCTTGGGTGGACCTTTCCAGTTTAAATTTCCCTTCGTCTTTTGGGAGGTTGTTTTGCGGTTAATAATTGTTTAGAAGAAACTTGTAGATCTTTTGCTATCTTAAGCCTTTCGCTTAAATCTTCCCCGAACAACCATTCATCTATTTTTGACTCCATAAGAGGGTCCTTTAGATCCTTATTCAAGTTTAGGGACACCAGGTCTCTTCTGGACATGCTAAATATATGATGAATGTCAGCTAAGAGGCGGCCTGCGTCGCTTAATTGTTCAATAATATCTTTATTGCCCGTGCTATCCTCTCCCCCTTCTTTATTTAACAAGCTGGTAATTGCTTTACTTATAGCCGAGAGACTTGCACTAATTTGAGCCTGTTGACTCACGAGGCGTTCATCTCGTTTTATGACCGAGTCAACAGCGGCATGCTTGACCAATGGATTTAATTTTGGGGTCCCAAAATGTTTTGCATTTTCGGGCGAAGGATATTTCTTAATTAATTCAAGCTTTCCTTCTGCATCTAACCCCATCTTTATAATGTGTAACCATCGGTCTCCCACATTCGGGTGAATGGGAGCACCATATTGAATGTCCGTATTAACCTCCGAACCCAATAGCGACAAGATGTCGGAATGTAGACTCGGATGGTTTGATGTGGTGCCTGCTTCGTTCCTGAGTCCCCTGAAAAAAAAGGGAATTCCCTTTACTTAATATCATTGACTGGCGAGAACTGACAACAGAGTCCAGTCAAGGCATACTAGTGGTTTTTTGGTTCATGTCATCATAAACATGAAAAAAAAATGCTAATGGATAACATAATCAGTTAAGGCACGACAGTGGTTTTTTGGTTCATGTCATCATAAACATGAAAAAATACTAAACTGATAACATAATCGTTTTTGTATACAGTGGTTTTTGTTCATGTCATCATAAACATGAAAAATTCAAAAGCAAACCATCCACTACTGACATCATAATCAGTATGTACTGCCTTCTTTTCCAACTAGTGTCTAACATTCTCATTATCATAAATGATCACCAATATTTATTACCTTTATTAATTATTTCTTCCCCTTCTTCCGCCGAGGACTCGCTGCTAAACGAATTTTGCTCCGAGTCAAGCTCTGATCGTTGATCTGACTCATCAGATTCCGAACTCGAATATTTTCTGCGCTTTTTGCGCTCAAGTTTTTTCATCCTTTTTTCCAGGCTCTCCAAGGTTTTAAGAATTCTTGCATTACTCACAGGTGAAACACTGCGTTTTCTTTTTCTCGAAACTTTAGGCATAATGGCACTCAACACTCACTTTATCGGTATCTAATTTAAAAAACAAACAAACAAGCTTATAGCGAACGCGATATACTTTTACCATCGATGTGATTCGATACGCACAAAAACAAAGACTGATTATACATCGAATGGGCCGTGCGGAGATCGGAGAGAGCGCGGGGATGGTGTTTACTTTAAAAATTGTGATGCATACGCCAGGAATGGAGGTACTACGACTTATCTTATTTACGAGATGGGGCCGAATATAATTACAAATATTATTGTAAGAAAGCCTTGGAAAACATAAACATAAACATCTATCTTAAATTTCATGCGTTTATGTTTATCCAAATTTATTAAATAAAATATTTTATTTTTTCCTTTAAAATTTATAGCCCCATAGATAGAAAGTTAAGAAGTTTAGTACTCATATTTATGGAAAGTTTTTTTCTTATTTCCATTAAAAAAGTCCACCTTTAAAACTTTTTTCAATAATAATAAAACACCCTGTATACAGGGTTCGGGGTTCGGGGTAAACTTTCGGGAGCTTATAGGGCATATTAAAATTAGTCTAGTGTTTCATATACCTTTTTCTCTACAGCGCCTCCTAACGGACATACAGGGTCGCAAAGATTTACTCGACAATTCACATTCTTAGTTTTAACTTTTAAACCACTCTGTATAATTAAAATTTTTTATTTATTTATCTTAAATTGATTATTGAAATGAATATCATTTACTTAGGGAGCCTTTTACCCTGACGTGGTGAAGAGGGTGCTCAAAGAAACACAAGAATTCCCAAAGTGGAGAAACGTATTTTGGAACAAATTGAGGAGAATCCGTCTAACAGTATGCGCAAGCTAGCAACACAAACTGGCGCAACAAAATGGGTGGTTTATAAAACCCTTAAAAAACAACTGCTTCATCCGTATCACGTTCAAAAGGTACATGCCATGTCGCCAGAAGATTACCCAGCAAGACTATGCCAACATTGCCAACTGGTTTTTGTAGCGACATAGGGAAAGTAACAACTTTTTGGGCATAATTTTGTTTACGGATGAAGGAGGTTTTACCCGAGATGGAATAATCAATTTTCATAATTTACGTATCTGGGAAAAGAGAATCCCCGTGCTGCGATTATACAAACAAAATACCAGCAAAGGTTTATGGTCAATGAATGAGCTCGTATAATTGGAAACCATCTTATTGGTCCATTTTTTTAGACGATAGATTAAATGGTGCTCGCTACTTGCAATTCTGGCAGAAATATTTGAACGAGCTAGCATTTGACTGCTGTTTTTGGCCAACAATGGATTGGTCGTGGAGGACCTTTTCCTTGGCCAGCTAGGTCCCCAGATCTCAATCCATTGGACTTCTTTTTCTGTGGTTATTTAAAAGAATTAGTTTATTCAACATTACCAGTTAATACCAGAGATGATTTGGTTCTAAGGATTAGGCAGTATTGTGGACAAATTCGTAGAATAAGAAAGTGTATTCAAGTTAAGGGAGGGCATATTGAACACCTACTTAAGTAACATTTTACTCTCAACTGTTAGAAACTGATAAAAGTTAAATTTTCTTAAAAACGGTTGGTTTAATCGAAACAAATGAAGAGTACTTTTTTTAGTAAAATCTTGATAGTATCTGAAAACCATATTTACGTTGCAATTGAAGGACACCTGTCAAAAATTTCGCCTTTCGTTAAAGAGCACATTGTAATGTCGATTTAACGATAATAATCCTCTTAAAAAAAACCCACATTTTATTGAATTATACAGAGTGCTTTAAAAGTTGAAACCAAAAATGTGAATTGTCGAGTAAATCTTTGCGACCCTGTATCTCCGTTAGAAGGCGCTGCAGGGTAAAAGTTAAATGAAACACTAGACTTATTTTGAAATCCCCTATAAGCTCCCGAAAGTTTGCGCCGAACTTACCGGACACCCTGTATATTATATCTTATTGATATGAGCGCAAGTAATTTAATGTTAATGGACTTATCGTTGCTTGCTGGGAATACTCCTTGATTAAAACATTAGAAAGCATATACAGTTATTGCTTTTATTATCGTGTTATTTGCGCAATTTAATAGCTCATGTGAAACTTTTTATAACATTAAAAGAGCTCAGTTACTTTTAATATTGTAATAAAATATTTTATACGGGTACCTAAAAGTTTCCAACAATGTGTCAAATATACTTTTGTTTGAATTGATTAAAACACATTTTGTATATTTTGTTAACATTATATTTGTAGGGTACTTTATGTCTATTTTCAAAAATATTTTTAAGCTTTTACCCCTTAATCTAGAAATAGATCAAACTTTAATAATTTAAATAAAGAGCTATATTTTTAACTTTTAAGCCAGATTCTAGGTCAGTTTCCAGTAGTATACCATGTAGCAAAAAGTATTCATTTTTGAGAAAGAAAATGTATTTTTTAAGATAATTTGTAGTATTGACTTATGGTTTAAACAAAAATAAAAATTTTAAGACTTCGTGTTAAACCGAGAGCTAATTCTATTTGGAAGATAATAAAAAACGATGACAGGGTTGTGCATTTTTTTTTAAATCGTTTTATTCCGAACTATGTTAAACATTAAATTAAGCTGAAATTCTACTTAGATTACGCTATAATAGGAATATATGCACAAAAACAGAAAGTACCGAAGGTACAAAATGTTTAAATAAAAAATATTTTAAAAATTAATAAACTGAAGAACTAAAATTATGGTCTACATGATTTTTAGTCACTTATCGGTGTCCGAGAAATAATTAAACTATCAGTCTTCTTATTGATTAGTTGAAATAATAATAACTCATTAGCCCTTAAAAATGATTAATTATGTAATTTTTTGTTGCAGAAAAACCAGACAAGTATGAATTGGTTGTGGATATTAGTGAAAAGTTTAGCCCTAGTATCTTTGGCAAGCACTCATGATGGGCGATGTTTAACAGAGTACCCAGGTAAGCTTTTATTTTCTTCCTAAAGGTTTAAAGTTAGTCCTGATTTTATTTTTTATTATAGATAACTATCAATATACTTTAAGCCTTTTCAAACTAAAGTGACTACTTTATTCTCTCAGGTGGCTAGGGTAGGTTCTAGGTATACTTGTAAACAATTCCAATGAATTGTATCATATCGACAATCACAAAAATAAAATATTTTATTTTTGGGAACTAGCTGAAAAAGAGCCATTAATAATAAATAATAAAATTGGAGTTAAGCAAAAATATAAAACTTTCGGCTTGCTCAGGTACCAGTTTGTTTCTTTGTTACAATAAATATTTCGTGCCCCATCAGAAAAGTTTTGCTTGCTAAAGCACTTGGAGCTGAAACAGATAACTGCCTAATTGTTTAAGTAACAACATATTTTTTTATTAAATTTTCATTATTTGAATGAAGATTCGTTTCTATGAAATACATATGTTGCAAGGGACAGGCTAATTTATTTTTCTAGTTTTATTCTTTAGATCCTATAATTTTACTTTTTTAAGGCTTCATCCATTTTTCTTTCTTTTTGTTACTACTGTCGTTCAGGCTAAAGATAGATCTTCATCACTGCTACAAAACGTGTGATTTTCTTCTTCAGCATTATAGATTGCTCATGTGAGTTATCAGGACCGTGAACACATTGAGCTATTTATTTTCCTCCTTCTTAATTTTTTGAACTCCCTCGTGATGTTGTGTTAAAGTTCCTCAATATTTTGGTATTAGCCACGCCCGAAAATACTATTTTTCATTGTACACCATGAAAATGTGTTGAGGGCAGTAAGATCTGGAAGACCTGGCTGGCCGTTTTACCGGTCCGTTATTCCCGATTTTTTTGTTACTAAATCTTCAGTAGGATAATCAGGCACCCTCCTTGTGTGAGGTGGCGCATCACTGTTTAGTCCAGGCAATAAAGCACTAAAACAGCCCAAAACTTTGCAATTTTTGCACTGAGACGGATTCAAACGGGGCATCAAAAAAATGCATTTTTTTAAGTCGCCTTAAGACAATCACATAACTTTGTTAATAAGACTAGGAATTGACTCAAACCAGGTTCCCTGGAGTTTTTAAGGTCGCTGATCCCGATTATAATTATTATAATAATTTAAATTGACCTACAGCTGATCTGGAGCTACGGATAAACGTTATGTTCGAACACCCCCGAACACCTGGTGCACCGGAACCTGAACGTGGACGTCATCCCCAAGAGTTTTCCTGACACGATCGCAAAAAACAAACCGAAAATTGTTGTAGGAGGTTTTTTGAGCCACAGATTGCAAATTTCACATTGAAAACGACCCTCCGAACACCTGGTGCACCGGAACTTGGATGATGTGAAATTTGAAATCAGAGACCCAAAAAATCCCATTACGATTTTCGTAATGGGTTTTTCTCGAAGATGACGCCCACGTTTAGGTTCCGGTGAGCCAGATGTTCGGGGGCTCGTTTTCTATGTGAAATTTAGAATCGGCGCCCCAAAAAACCCCCCACAACGATTTTCGGATTGTTTTTTGCAAACGTGTCAGAAAAACTCTCGGGGATGACGTCCACGTCCAGGTTCTAGTGCACCAGGTGTTCGGGGTGTTGCCGGTGCCATATTTAAATTCAGCGATCCAAAAAACCCCCGGGGGCCGAGTTTCTTTCCTTTTCGGCGTGAATTTCGGGAGGAGCCACGGAGATGACGTTTATCAGCTCTAGGTCGACTATGGGTCAATTTAAAGCTCATAATCGGGATCAGCGACCTTAAAAACCCCAGAGCACCTGGTTTAAGTCTATTCCGAGTCTTATTAACGAAGTTATGTGATTTTCTTAAAGTAATTCGAAAAAATGCATTTTTTAAATACATTTTTGCCTGCACAAAAGCAATTTTGAGTTTGTATAAGATATAAAGTAGATACATTTTTTCCAATGATTTTAGGAAGCGAATGCAAAAAAAACCCATTTCGATCCGTCTTAGTGCAAACATTGCCGAGGTTAAGTGCTTCATTGCCTTGACCAGTGTTATAACTACATGCTGTGATAATTGGCCAAAGGTAAATCATTCGAATAGTCATCGAGAGTTGAAGTCAAACACTAAAAATAGTTTTCTCCATTTAGAGTTTCATTATGAAATGAGGAGCCAAAATTTTGTTTTTATTTATGCCAACCAACACATAATATTGAATTGGACTTGAGGTCGAATTTCTTGAAATGTTCCCGGGGTTGTTTATGCTCCAGGCATGTTCATTATTTCAATTAAATATTTTACAGTTTGTAAGTTTTACCTGTCCAAATTACATTTTCTAGGAAAGCTGGTAGTCAATTATAAAATTGTAATCCCATTGGCCATCACCTGGGTCAGTCTTTCTGAGCTTTCTCCAAGCATTTGTATGAGAAAAAGCATTAAAGAAAAATTGACGGGTGGATTTACCCGGTTTTATATTTATATAGTACTCTACTTATTCCAAAAACTAAAACTTAAATAAAATCTTTTGTAAAACTTACCTCCACCAAAAAAAAAAAAATACAGGGTGTTTTAAGGGGGAGATTCTTGGACCCATTTTAAGAAAAAAACTTCATATGAATGTATGTCCTAAACGTCTTATATTTTAAGATACAGCGTGTTGAAATTTTAAGAAAAAAAATTATTTATTGTCATTGCGTTTAGGGCAGTTTTCTGTTACTATTCCGAAATGTATGTAGATTACCTTAAATTCATAATTTTAACGTTTAAAAGTTATCTTATTAAATAGATTATTGTTTAAAGTTACATAAATCGTTTTTTCTCGTAATTGGTCCAATGAGATGCAAATAAGTGAATTTATTTTTTTTTCATGGGAAAACGGTGAGTCGTACGAAAAAAAGTCAAGTAACCAAATTTGTTTTAAATTGACCGGGGACTCCAAAAATAATTTTCTTTTAAGAGAAAGCAGTGGCGTACTACTTTTTCCTTCAAAAATATCTAGTCAGAGTCCAGTACGGACGCCACTGTTGGAAATAAAAAATGTTTCTTAGGTCAAAAATGCTTTTTAATGCATAAACGCCGTACACCAATTTTCATAAAAATATTTAAAGTGGTATGAAAATGACAATAAAAAAATTATTTTTTTCTTAAAATTTTAACATTATCTCAAAAGATAAGACGTTTAGGACATACATTCATATGAAGTTTGTTTTTAAATGGGTCCAAGAATTACCCCCTTAAATATAAGCATATTATTAAGAAACATCCTGTATATGCATTTTAAAAAAATTATGAATTCGTAGGTAACGGCGTTTTCCAAAAAAAAACTTTTGTGCAGAGAGACGAACGGCGATCCAGTAAGGGTTTTCTTAACTCCCTAAAAAAATAAAAATAGCAGCTATGCATAATATATACCTATTTAAAATTTACTTTTGATAGTTGATGTGAGTCCGTTATTTTATTAAAAAAAAAGTGCAACATTAACAATTTAAAATATATTTTTTTATTTTATAACAATCTTGTATCTAAACGGTGTTATCCTTTTCACTGCAACCATTACCCTTCCCATTTTAAAGTAAGCACATTTTATTTTTAAAATTTTGGATTTATTTATAAATTTTACTTAAAATTAATATCTTTAATATCCTATACGTAACCTCATGGTATGTCATTTTCCTCAGTTAAGGTAAGGTATCTTGACTTTTTAAGACTTATTTTTTTATATAAAACCAAGTTTTTCTATTAGCTGGTAGGACAAAATAAACTCACTCCTCTTCGGATTTTTAAGTTTTTAATTTTTTATTTTGGGTATACATAATATGTTAAAATAATGTTGGCGTATTAAAAAGGCGATAAAAAGAAATCCAAGTAATTAAATAAATAATTTTATGCCTGTTAAAGAGTCTAATAAATATGCATTAAAATGTCAATATCTCCGTATCTAAAAAATAGCCATACCTGATCTTTAACCAAAATATTAGGTTTTAATTTTTGTCATATAAAAGAATACTACTTATCGGTATTACATGCGTGCATTAAAGTTAACGCCCTTTAACGGCGACTGTTAAATTATCGGATATAAGAAAAAAACGTAGTTGATAGACCAAATAATTTAAAGAGACCAAGGTGTTAAATTCGGTTTAGATCATCCGCAGCAACAAATATTAACTTTAAAAATAGTAATTTCTATGAGATAGAGAAAAAGACTAGAAATTCTGAGAGGATTCAAACACGTATCTTTGATACCTCTTTATTGGACAAAACACAGAAAAATCTAAAATTGATTACTTGGTCGATCCTTAAGCGGAAATTTTAGTTTTGAGGTTTATTAATAGTACAGTAAATCCGAGCCAATAAAAAAGCAAACCTAGCATTTACATAGGATGCAATTTTATTTTTTTTTAATAAAGCTCTTCTCCGTGAACTTAAATTTTAATTTTCGGTACTGAGGGTGGAAAATAAGGATATTATTATTTTTTTGTATCTTATCTCGTAAACTATAAGTACTATAAAAATTTTGAAAAAGGTTTGTTTTCATAATAATATTATCTACAACTTCTACACTAGAGTCCCGCTAATCCGAAAATCCGCCTAATCCGAACAGGGCTAGGACAAGAAGACACCATTACCATACTTACCTATTTTGTTTTCACAACACCTTAGGGCTTCTTAACACCTTAAGAATTAGAGATAACTTTTAACCAAAAAAATTTAAATGTTTTCGTTAAAAAAAAGCTCTACAGAAAAGCTCTGATGACAATTTTTGATAAAATTAATAAAAAAAGTAATACGCTTTGAAGAAATACATCTCTTAATTTTACGTATATTTTTATTTAATACTTTTTAATTATAAATGTTACTATTATCTTTAAAAAACGTTTCACAAAAAATTTATAGCCCTTATAGTTTACGAACAAATAACACCTTTATTTTTAAGATGGCAGCCGCGGGACACCTCACCCAACCCCAAAAACTAAAATCTTAGTTCACGGTGACATGTTTTATTAAACATTAAAATGCAAACAAGTTCATTATTGGCGACTTAAATTGTATTCAAAAATAAATTGAAGCAAAATTAGAAAAATATTTTATCATTTAAAATACCCCATATTAGGTTTATAAATTTTTACAAAAAATTCGTAATCTTAAAAATTTTCCGATTCCAATTTTTAACCGAATTAGCCCAAGATTGTAAAAGTTGTCACTCCTTTTAACAAACCATTCTTGATATTAGTACTCTCTGAATACTTCATAATACCGAGTTCAAAGTAAACTTAAGAAAACTTGCATAATTGTCGATTTCTTTTCGTCCCTTCGATATCAACTGTGAAAAGTATTCTTTAATTTTTCTGAGCAAAATCCATTCACAAGAGCGCCACTGTACTTTGACAAATGGTTAGGCGCGAGAAATTGTTCTTGCAAATAAATGCATCAGTTTTGCAATTTACAATGTTTTAGGTCTAAAAAAAAGGATTTTTACATTTTTCAATTAATAAAAAGTAAAGGACTTAAATGCCTTCATATTGTATCAAATTTTGTCCACACTATCTTGCTTCCTGTAACAAATTATTAACGGTAATGTTTAAGCGATTTTGTAACTCTTTGACTGTGAGACTGTGTCTAACTTAGTGCAGTAAACAACATTAAAAAAAAAATTTAAGTAAAATTTACACTGGTTAATGTCATACAAGGGGGTTTACTAGTGATTGACACCCGGCCCTCTTTTACACCCAGAATAGCGATATTTATAAGCGTTACGCAGCAGACTGGCGAGAACTTTACTTTTACTGCGAATTTTGGCTTTTTTACATTGAGAAGATGTGGGCACTTGAAATCCAAATTCGAAAATTTTGCAGTCATAATACGCAAAAATTATCAACATTTTTTTCATGGCGATTCTTACTCAGCTTCATACTTTTCGAGCATCATCATTTTTTAACAACTTTAAAACATTACAATTACATTTCAGATCGCGGAAAAAAGATACTACGCAGTTAGATTGTTAACAATAGTTTAAATGAAAAAAATACTGCCATTGAAGGGTACGTGGTTTTGAAGGTTTGGATTTCGGGCTGCTCTTAAATAATATTCGCAGATCACGGCAAAACATAAGCTAGATCAAATTCAAAGAATAGCATGTTTAAACATCACAGGTGCTATAAGGACTACACCAACTAGAGCTATGGAGGTGATATTGAATCTCACCCCCTTGATATATTTGTAACTCTAACACTAATGTAGGCACTGGCTCAACTGGACGACGCCTGTGGAGGGATGTTACAGGGGAACTTCCAATTCTAAAGACAAGAGCGGACTCAGTTGCAGCAAGGTTCGTTTTCAATAAACCCTACACAATCAACATAAGAGGAACAATACTAATAAAAGGCGACTCTAAAGGAACCATTAGCCTCTCACTGGCGGCTCTAAGACCAAGGTGGACACCGGCTGTGGCATATACTCACCAACCATAAACTTAAAAATCGGATAGACAATGGGCGCCGAACTGCGTGCTTCAATCCGAACTGACAGCCATAAGCATAGCGGCTTACAAAATTAAAAGCCGTAACATCGCCAACCATACGATCTGTAATTATACAGACAGTATAGGCAAGCATTACTAGCCCTGAAAAGACCACGCATTACTTCGGGACTTGTACTAGAATGTTATCAAGCCCTGACTAACATCTCTCTAAATAATGTGGTCAACCTAGCCTGAATCAAGGGACATGACATATCTAAAGGTAGTATACCGCTGACTCGCTGGCCAGGGCGGCTGCGGGACGGAAACTAGATGGCCCGTCCCCACCACTGGACTGACAACAACAGCGATTAAAGACATAATTAAAGAATACTCCCATCGACTGTTTAAAAGAAAATGGGATGATACTACGAACTGCAACTTTGCAAAAATAATGCTGAGCTATCCAGACAAGTCAATAGCGAAAAAAAACCTTATGATGTCCAGAAGGAACCTCCGAACACTAACGGGTGTTCTAACTGGCCACTACGGGCTACGAGGACACCTTTTTAAAATGGGTCCAACGAACACAGGTTTATGTAGAGGCTATGAACAAGAAGATGAGACCGCGGAACACATTCTTTGCGATTGTCCCGCCCCACATTTGAAGGAACTCCAGTGGGACGAACTGGCCATTACTGGCCAAAAGGGAGATCCGACATAAAGACGTCGTCAACTATTTTAAACAATAGGTTGGACGAGCAAATTCCCACCTACAAGAGGAAGCACAAAGGACCTACTGAGGTCTAGGTGCAGTGGTATATTACCACCCTCTGAACATTCAGATCAGATCAAATAATATTCGCTTCGATCAACAGTTTGCTGTTTGACAAACGTGGGTCTCGTATTTAGTATGTAGTTTTGAAGCTTGGGTTTGGTTTTTTATTTGGTTTCAAAAACTTAATCTTGAAATTTTAGAGGGGAAGGGCTCTAACCCCCAGAATACTAAGCTTGATTATACATTTTCATTGATATAGCTACGTTCGACCAATGTCAGCGCTGACCTTTAATCGAGCACTAAATCCAGCCTTAAATAACATCCATATTTTTTTCCGTTTTTTAAAATACTTTAATTTATTTTCGTTGATAAATTTTTTATGATATCTAACCAAGGAAGTTTAAGGTGTATGGAAGCCCAATACTGAAGAACAAAATTGTCCACCTGCAGGGCAGGGGAACCGGGGGTCGGCAATGCGGGTTTGCGCAATGGTAGTGGGTCGGGCCAGATTCCATAATTCTTTGTTACTATCATGTTAACATCACCATATGTCAAATTTAAACATTCACTGTTTTTTTTTTAAAAATTGTTGGTTATTCAACGATATCATGAAATATTAAAATTATTGTGTTTTGGTTTTTATATCATCTGATATAATATGGAAAAATCTTTACAGCCCCTTTTAAATGGTTGATATTTTCGGGAGTTTTGTATTTTTACCAAAAATCTTTGTAAATAAATAAAACACGTTTTTTTTAAAATAAATTTTAAATAAATTTTAAATGAAATAAAAGTACCTAAATGTAAACCTTATTTTTTTTTTTATAATCCAAGAAACACACAAACATTGTGGTAATCATCTAAAAGAAGTTAAAGATTGCCTTTTTCCCACTGCTATTTCCATGAATATTTTATTTTCTATTATTCATAATTGATATAGGTATTATTATTTATTCGGTTACCTAACGTTACGTCTCATAAAACACCTAATTTAAAAAAAATATTACCTAAAGTAAAAAATGCCGGGTATGCCCCTTGGATTTCAAGACAAAACCATAAACCTCCAGTCATTTTGTTAATATTAAGTAAAAAAACAATAAACACAAAATTAAATCACAATTAAATAAACACTAATCACAAAATAAAAAGTTTTTATCAATCCAAAAAACTCCTGCAACCACAAAATATAATTACACAAGGCAAAACAACCGAAACTAATGGCGCAAAGGGCACAAACCACCGAAAACGGCATTATAAGACGACGACGCCAACGGTTGGTGGATGGTACACGCGGAATAACCGCCGCGTGCCCGCATTAAAAAAGGTATTCCGGCTTATAAAAGTATAATGTGGCCTAACTGCACATTGATTTATCAGTGTGTAAGGGAAACATTAAATTATTTCATGGAATTTTGTTTTAAATCGGCGGCCAAGTTGAAGTTATTTTTATCTGGGCTGGACATTTTTGATGAATGGATAATTGGGCTTCCATACACGTTTAAAACTTCCTTGTATCAATTAAATAAATTGTTTTGAATATTAAATTAAACAAAAATTGTAATAAAAACTTTTAGTTTGCGTCAAACAGGTTAATTTTTTAATGTGCTCGCGAAAATTAATAAACTACTTAATGTGCATGTGTACGTAGTTTCTTATTAAAATTTGTGTCAAAATTACACCCAGTTTACACAATCACAGGGAAATTTTACCTAAAGTGTAAAACCCACCATAAATTATTAAAAAAAACTTGATTTGATAATAAAAAAGTAGTCGTTAAGTAAATTTAACTTAATGGGTATATAACGAAGCTTCAGCATCTTAATTGCTTAATTAAATTAATTTGAAAATATCTACAACATAAATTGTTACATATTTAAAAAATCTTTTAAATCTACTTTGTTTGAATACATATTTGTCAATATTATTATAATTAATTTTATTGTTTTGATATTTGTAAATTAATTAATTTATCACATTAAAAATATAGCTGCATCTACATATGAATTGGGGTCGCTGAATCCGAATCCGCGGTCAGTTTAACCCCATTAGCAAGGCCGTCTTAAACTAGGCTGGAGCCCTTGGGCACACAAGAATTTGGGGCCCTTTTGGAAAGTAAAAAAAGCGAATTATAATAACATTTTTTTATTAAGTATGACCATTTATTATAGGTAATCAAATAGAGTATGATATAATATGTCATTAATGATATTAGAATGCTGCTGTTTTTTTGGTTACGATTACGATAACGTAACGGTTTCTTTCGAGATTTCTGTTGAGCAAAATCTTTTATTATATCCTTAAAGTCAATTTTTTTGAAGCATATCACTTTCTATGCACATAATTGACAAATTACTCAGTCGTTCTTGTAACATTGTTGTTCGCAATTTATTTTTTATTCTCCTAAGCTGCGAAAATAACCGCTCCCCACTACAATTGGTAACCATTAGGCAAAGGAATATTCTTGTAGCAATTTCTACGTTTGGAAAAGTTTCTTCCAATTTATCTGATTTTATTAGGTTATGTAAGGTTGAGATATTTAAATCCGTTGATTGCTTTGTTATGTTATTTAAATATTGGCTTAAATGAAAACATTCTGTTATGAGCTCATCTACATTAATGTCTTCATGATAAAATTCTGCAAATTCTTTGCATTTTTTGGCCAACTCATCATATTCGATTGTTGTTAACTGACAAAGAAAACTAAACTGACTATCAATTTCTTCGTATGCTGCCAAACGTTTTTTTAAATGTGTATTTAATGTGTGAATTATGGGAATGAAAGTATCTACACGAAACTTTTCCTTGCCTCTCAACTGTGCAGTCTCTGATGATCCTTGAAAAAAAGTGATGCGTGTGCTGCGAAATCTTTTTCTTTCAAATGTATCTTTGTAGTCAGCATATGAATTTTTTTCTTTAGCAACCGTTTCATACTGAACAAAATTATTGCGTGCGGTATTGACATAACTGATCAGATATTCGTAAAGTTTCGTTACAACGTCCATGGTCATAGTGCTATTCTGTAAACTTAGACTTGTTTTATTCATAACTCCCAAAAGATCATTCCATATTTCCGTTAGAAGAGCAGTCTCAAATTTTCCCATTTTTTTGCTAGGCTTTGAGCTTCCTTTCTAGTGTCTCCTGGTTGATTGATGTCACGTGCGATTGAAGACAATGCTTAAGAAAAATTTATTTACCATTTTGCAAGGCATTAATAGCATTGGCGCGTGCAGATCATCTTAGTGATGAGCGAGACCGGTCTTGGTCTTGCGGTCTTGGTCTTGGTCTTGCAGCAAGACCAAGACCAAGACCGGGGTATGCAAGACTAAGACCAAGACCGAGGTGTGCAAGACTACGCAAGACCAAGACCTACCTGCAAGACTCTTGCACTTCTGCAACTTGTTTTTATATTGTAATATTTTATTGTTATATTTAATATACAGAGGCATTTCATACAGACATGACAAAAACTGTGTCAAGAACTGTCAAAAGAGGCGATTATTTAATAAGTAAGAGTTTCTTAAATAAAATAGTAATTAAATCGATCACTTTGTTCTTTTAGTTCTATAGTTCTTTAACAACGATAACGAATAAATTTAATAACATGTTTCAAAAATAATGAGATGGTGATGGTCAATGGTCCGACAAAGCTTGACATCTCCGAAATCGTTTAGGACAGAGAAAAGTTATGGAAGCTGAATATTACTTTCATAATTTTAATGTTTTTTTTTAATTAGCTATCAAGTGATGCCACTTACAGGGTGAATCAAAAATCTCGAAAATCCAGAAATACATTATTTTTGTTTCACACTGTAAGAGGTAGCACCATATAAAAAATATATTTGCCATGTGATAAAGGAATACTCTTTATATAAATGGATTGTAAAAATCACTTCCGGTTTAGACGGAAAAGTCAAAACCGAAAATAATATTTAAAAACCATCTACGTCGACATTGTTCCTATATAACAACAATTTCCAGCATAATATACAGGGTGGCGATTTTTTCTAAATTGATTTTTCGCCATTTTTTTTATTTTAGGGGAAAAGCTAAAAATAAGGGAGTTTTCTTGAGTGGCAGTGGATTAATAGAAAAATTCTGGAATAGAAAATAATTTTACATTGTATGCCCTTTTTGTCTATAATTTTTGTATGTTTAAATTTTCACTATAATGGACGATTTAGAAGATATCGAGCTTTGTCACACTATTGGGCCCCCTTGTATCTGCAGATTGTTTATAAAGTATTTCTACAAACTTTGTACGACAAATTCTTAACCAATTTAAATAACTTTTTTTTGAATCAGAAACCAATGATTACATATCAGAATTATTTTCACATTTATATTTCACGTCTGGTTGAAATTAAAAGTCTTTTTTTCTGCTCACACAGTAAACATTTTTGTATTTGCTTTCATTTTATCTGCTTCTTCAAAGAAAATTTATATAATTCTTATCTCTAAAATGTTTGTATATGCCACCAAATGTATAAAAGAAGGTTGTGTCTAAATTTGACCAAAAATAGAGCGGTATAAAGGGGTGGATTTACGCAAAGGCTGAGTAGGCTGAAGCCTAGGGAGGCAAATATTATGAGCGGCAAATTTACGATTAATTTTTTAAAAAATATAATGGTAAATTAATATGTTTTTTTAATATTTAGCGAATAGATAAAAAAATCCGAAAATTTGTTTGTTTTAAAGAATTGTTAATTAATTTTCTGTATGTTTTACTTTTGTTAAATTTGTTTAATAATGTAAGAATTACTAGTGTAGTTTACATTCAAAAAATATTGACATACTAGGGCGGCAAAATGTATAAGCTATGGGGAAAAAAAATTTAAACCGGCCCTGGCGTTATAAATAAATAAACGCCTTCATTAAAAATATGCTTTTTAATCAAATACTTTAAATTTACGTTTAAGATTAAAACTGGTATATTTTAAAATTTTAAAGCAAAACATATAGTCCCCATCTTGATTTATATTTAAGTATTAAAAAGATATATTTTATTCAAGATTGCTTAGTTTAAATTATTACTACCAAAAAAAAAGCAAGACCAGCAAGACTCTTGCAGCAAGACCAAGGCCAAGACCGGGTGGTGCAAGACCAAGACCAAGACCCACTTTTGGCTTGCAAGACCAAGACCAAGACCAGGCTTGCAAGACCAAGACCAAGACTAGGCCGGTCTTGGTCTTGTTTTGCTCATCACTAGATCATCTAGTTTTCGAAAGAGACTTCAGGACTCTATTTGCACCCAAATGCTCTGTCAAAATTTCCCATCGTTTTGCTGAGAAAAAATTGAACAATTTTTGTACAAATTGAAAGATGGTTACTGCTTCTGTAACACACTCAACAGCCTGGACACCCACTAATTTGCAAACTTCTTTTATTCTTGACTGAATATCAGAGTACCTTGCAGACATATTTGATGTATTGTTGTAACTCTGGCTCTCAAGGCTTTTAAAAAAGTTTAAAATGGTATCTGCTATATATTGCGCATTATGTTCATCCATAGGAAAAAATGCAAAAATCTCTCAATATGCTGTCCGTCTTTTACGTATCTGACTATGAAAGTCAGTTGGTCAACGTGGGACAGATCTGGCGTAGAATCTACGCTAATAGAGTAGTACTTTGCTGATTTAAGTTCTTTGATAATGGTTTTCAAAACTTGCTGTCCCATTAAATTAATAAATTTATTACAAATATTTGCCGATAAATATGATGTACTTCCTTTTCCACGATTTCCGCAGTTTTGTATGTGATCAACAAGAAAAGGATCAAATTAACTAATCAGTTCTAAGCATCCCAAATAATTCCCATCATTTTGCGATCCTAATGTCTTATTATCACCACGAAAAGCAAGACCCAAGCCAAAAATTTTACTACTGCAACAATCCTCCTAAGCACATTTCTCCAATAGTTAATTTCTGTATTATATAGGGACAGCAACTCAGTATCAATTCGTCCAGTAGTTTTCATTCTTGCAACATAATTCATCATACATTCCCTGTGCTGTAAACTGTTTCCATGCTCTATCAATAAGTTACTTATATGCTTCCAATCTTTATATCCATTAGGAGAACTTAAATTATGTCCAGTACCAGTAGTGGCATTAAATAGACGGCGGCAATAACAGTATACAGATTTCTTCGCTGGTGAATAAAGGAGCCATTTTTTTTTCTAAAGACTCACCATTCGTCAGCTTACGAATAAAAATATTTTTAGTCAAGTATCTAGTTTTCGTTTTACCATTTGAATCCGGAAAACTTGTAGAAGTTTCGAAGAAGTCACTATTTTTATTTTTGAAAAACTCTGGCCCTTTTCGAATCCAAATGTCACGGACTTCTTCCGGTAAAATGTTGTCACAGTAAGTACCAGGGTCAGGAGACACAGACACATTCTCTAAGCTTGCAATTATTAATTCACAGTAGCTTGAAGTCGATGGTTCAGGATCTAATGTGTGTTTGTCATTTTCGTCACATTCAGAGGTACTTTTGTCTTGCGGTGATGAGAATGAATAATTCCTCGGCTTATTTGTCTCTTCAACCGTAAAAAACAAAGTGAGCTTTGGAAGTTTTTCCGTTATTTCTTTTTGAGCCTTAACTTTTTTCTTTTTTGTGAACCGTGAAATATGTTCTTTTCGACATAATGAAATAATGTTTAAACGAAGAAATCAAAACTTATGTTTATCTTACTCAATTTTTAATACTAAACGAAACAAAATAACGCCACTTACTCCTGCCAGGCTGAAAGTTTAATACATCATTCGGGGATTTCCCCAACCATATTTAATGTCGACATTTATGTGTCGTTGTTTAGTAAATTAGGTAGGATGCGTTCGCAAATATTATTAATTAGTACAGTAGGAATAGGCGCAGTTATCGATATAATGGCGTAGTACTCGTATATGCCTTGTTAATACCTTCTGATAAGATTACTGATCTGTAAAAAAAGTGTAATCTGCCCGATGAAAATGTTTTGAGAATAAATGTTTGAGAGAAATTGTCGGTCCTTCGGGCCTGAGAATGGGCCCTGGGCACGGGCCCCGTGTGCCCTTATGGTGAAGACGGTATTGCCCATCAGGTCAATGTCAAGGGAATTTCAAGTACAAATCTGCAAAATTACTCGACCCAATAAAAAAATTAAAAGTCTGAAAGATTTGACCATAGTATCTTTATATTTTTAAGGTCGCCAAATCGGAATCTGGGTTTCAGTTTGACCCCATCAGGTCAGGGTCAAGAGCATTTCAAGGTCAAATCTGCAAAATTAATCGCAACCAAATTTGAAGAGTGTATACTTATGTTTTTGAGGTCGCTGAATGCGAATCCGTGATCAAATCTGTAAAATTATAATAGGGTTGGCAAGTTTGGGGCAGGGTTGTTAAATCCACTGGTTTTAACCCGGTTAAAACCGGACAGGTCAAAATCAGTTTTGACCATTTACTGGTCAAAAATGGTCAAAACTTAAATGATGCATATGCCGCCTCACCGCTTCGTCCGCTCACAAGTTGTGCGGGTGCACGTGGCCTGTGTGCCAGTAGTTACTACCGGCACACGCGCCTATACCTATACTAATAGGTCATCATAGCGATTCATGGTTGCTAGGCTTTAAAAAATATATTTAAAATTTGGACCAGTGGTTTTAACCAATAGTTTTGGACGGTTAAAACCAATTTTGACCACTGCCCTGGTCAAAACAGAAAAAAGTTTTTTTTTCCCAACCTGCTCTTGATCATGACCCGATGGGGTCAAACTAACCTGTGTCTCTTTTGTATATTGAAGAATAAAAAAATTATTATTTTTATACCGTGAAATAAGATCGTAAATATTAATTAATAATATAAAACCAATTCTATTTGAGAATACAGAAGTGTTTATTTAACCTTAGCGGCCACACCTTAGCCAGGCCACATAACGGCCACTGGCAGATGTTACTTATATTAATTTTAAAGGTTTTTTGGCCTTTAATTTTACTTTTTCTGAGTCTGAGGTAACTAGTTACCGCATGTGGCCGCTAAGAGTTAAAACGGATTTTAAAAAACGCCCCTTATATTCGTTTTCCCCGTGGCTAAAGAATTAATGCTATCAGTGAGCAGGTTTATCTTTTAAACATTTAAAGGCTGGTTTATAAAGACAACTTTAAATTTAATTTAACTTCAATTTAACTTTAATTTAACTTTAGTGTAAGATCGTTGCACACTAATATATAGGCGCGTTTATACACTTTAAGAAAACTTTACTTTAACTTTATTTAAAATTGGCCAACTTTATCTTCTTAAAGTTAAATTAAATAATAATGAAAATGAGCATGCCGAGCATGTAACCAAACTTAAAATTGCCTAGACCGAGCTGTCAACTTTAATCTTTAACCCGTTTAGTAACAGAAAATTCGGATATCTTTATTAATTATTTTATTTATTTAATTATAACAAACCAAACAAAAACAGCCAAAACCTTGTCAAAACATAAAAAATGGTTTAATAATTAATACCAACCCAACGAAATTTTCGTGTTTCTGCGCTTGCGTAAGGCAAATGTAAATATTCTTTATAAATGCTCAAGAAATTCTTAAAGTTAAAGTAAATATAAATAAAAGTTAAATTAAATTTAAAGTTGTCTGCATAAACCAGCCTTAACATATTTTCAGAGTCTAAGGAATTATAGATACATATACTAACTCATTACTTTCTTACTTACAAATATATTAAACTAATCTTGGGAGGGTTTTTATAGGGGTTAGTTGCCTCGTTCGGAACTTAATTTTTATTTTACGTTTTCCGGTTAACGAGGAAGAATCTTTTTTTTTCAAATACCACCCTGTATGTTTTTTAAGCTTATCAGATTTGCTTTTAAAATGGCGTCAAACAAGCATTTATTCAAATAAGCCTTAGTAGGCGTGATATGAGTTTTAGATTTATAGCGTCCGAGTTATTATTATTTTTACTCCAGTAACTGAAGACCTGAAAGTACCCAAAGCTGTAAATAAATCTATACATTTTTCATTTGTGGCGCAATTCTTAGGTCTTCGCGGATGCTCTCGAGCGAGAAAAAGTTTATTACGAATCCGACGTGGGAACCCGCTGAAAATGCCCCCCAAATTCCCAAAAATGAGTTTCCCGCGAATATCTGCCAAAATATGAGAGAATTTTTGATCGGACAAAAATAAAGATCGCCTCGAAATTTACAAAAATGGTCCTTACCATTTTTTTCCCTACACCAATATTTTTCGCAAAAATGGCCCTCGAAAAATCCATAACATTCCACACTGGATAGATTTGGTAGTTTCTTACCGAATTTCTGGTCCACGGGTTTGGAAATGCATTGTTGTCCGTCTATTGGACTTTATTAAAACGAAAAAAGTACATTTAGAAACTAGACACTCTAAGCTTTTAAATGATGTGCATTGAAAAGCATTTCAATAGATGAAGAGTTTTTGATTCTCGTTTATTCTACAGATTTTCTAAAAAATCCAGAGGGGCAAAACAATTTTTTATCAAAACGCAAGAAAGATGGTAAAGGAAATTTTTTGGGATCATTGAACACTTACTAAGCAAGGCCGCCGGCAAGGGGGGCAGAGAGGGTCCGTCGACCCCCCTAGGTTTTTAAAAATGACTTAAAATATAACAATTCCCGTCTAAATCCTTAAATTTCACAATATTTCCTAGGAATTTAAATAAGAATAGTATTTATTTTTTAATTAAAATTGTGGTATTTTTATTTGTTTTTTTAATTTAATTAATTCTAGACTAGTAAATTGACAAACTTTTTTCTGGCGGCGGCCCTGTTGCTAAGGTCTCATTAATACTCTAGAAAAATCAGAATGGACCCAAACTCATATGCAATGATAGGTATATACGGGTTTTCCCATTCTGATGAAATTTGAATGATTAAAAATGTACATTATTGCCCGAGTAATGGAATAATTCGTGTAGTTTACAAGGCGGTCTTCATTTTTTGTTAAAACAAAAATTTTCCAGTTCGCATATTTTGGCAGATATTAGCGGGAAACCTATTTTTCGGGTCTTGAAGGGCCATTTTCAGCCCTTTCCCACCTGTTAATCACGATAAACTTTTTTTCGCTCGAAAGCATCCCCGAAGACCTAACAATTGCACCACAAAGGAAAACTGTACAGATTTATTTACAGCTTTGTCCCTTCATTTACTGGACTATTTTTTAAATATCGCCTTATACCCAAGATCGTAACAGGTTTGTTGATTAAATGATTAATAATTTTTTATTAAAGTGCATAAAGGTTTAAATAGAATATAAAATAATTTGAAGATTTTCTTTTTGAATACACAGAATCTAAAGGGCAGAAATTAATTTAATTAAGGGGAATACTTTATAGCGGACCAAATATTGTTAAAAAATCTAAGTACCTTTCACTAAACCCTTTAATTTTTTTTACAAACTCCACCTTTTTTTAAAAATAACATTTCTTATAATACTAACTCTATCCTATATTAGAAATTGACCCTGTATATAGATTTTAGTGTTAGATTAAAATAAAGAATAGCATTTTGACTTTTTTTTTCTTTTAGAAGTGAACCCAAAAAAATACTTTCATTTGGAAGGAAGATCACTGGACATAGTAATTGAAACATCTGAACGAATCACACATCAAATTAGTACCTGGGTATTTTACTACTTTATCAAGGAAGTTTTGGGATATTCCAAGATCAAAATTATTCATCAACCAGACAATTTTGAAATTGGAACTGTAATCGAGAGGCTGACTGACAGGAAATCAACGTAAGTATTTATTAAAACAGATTATAATATATCATATTTTAAAATAAATACATCAGAAGACGCCGCAGAATGATGGGTCTCGTGGGTGAAAAACAGTCAAAAAATTTCACTTGTCGCGTAGTAAGTTTAAATCTTACTCAGTGTAGATGAGGGACTCAGTTTTGATATTGTCCCAAACAACACCAACTTTTCACTGATCAGTCGATCAGGTAAGGCACGCAGTGCACCTTTTTCTGATCTTTTGTTTAAATACAATAGGCATGATGACAAATTTTGAAAAACTGTTGTATCATATTTGGAAATATATTCTAATTGTAACGAATTTCATATTTCGGAAAAAAAAATCAATATTGAAAAAATGTATTTTAAACGTCAATAAAAAAACTCCTTCCAAGTTATTTCTATTCGTGCCATACGAAAAAACAATACGGTTATTAAGTGGTTTAGGCTTATAAGGCGTGATTTTACAGGAATTTTGCCTACAACTCAGCTTTACTTTTGTGAAGATCAGTTTGACGTAAGTATTTACTTAATTTTGTAAACTTATAGTCCTTTTTCGTAGATTCAAATGAATAAACAAATGAACAAATGTTTTGAGGTTAGGTTTTGTCTATCAAATCAATTCTATCAATTTGCCACCTTTTATACATATAGATACAGTAGCTTTTGCCCGCGACTTCGTCCGCGTGAAGTTCATTGTATCTCTATACGCGCCATAATACACACTAAAGAATCTCGTGGAAATTGTAAGTCCCGCCCCGATTTTATTTTTGCCCCTATAAGTGCACCCCCAACCGAACTAAATCCTGAAAAATCCTTTCTTAGTGCATGTCTACGCCACACAAACTATTACTGTTCCAAAGAACCTTGTTCCAAATTCTAAGGTGTAATCACTCTTAATATGGTCACGCATGCTAGTTGGTGGAGTATGATATGTACATTAATAAAATAAAGGTTTCTACCTATTTTATTACATTAATGTTATATTGTTCGTCATACTTCATCATACTTACAAGGAAGTTTTGACATTTTTAAATTCTTCAGAACAAAAATCTTTGTTTGATGCCAGAAACTCTCACCTAGCATCAACAAGTCGATTCTAGGCAAGTTATCGCTGCTTACCTTTATAAATCCTCGTTCCATAAGTTGCGTCATTTGCTCTGATTGGCGTTCAGAAAATCATGGCGGATTGTCGTATTTGGTAGTTTTATCTTAAAAAAATATTAATTAATCTCGCTTAAAATAATAAAAAAATACCTTTTTTTGTAATCTTTTATTTACGTTTCATTATATGGTTATACAGTTTTGGTGTTTTATATTCCCAGTCATTATGCCTATTAGGCGACTCCACACAACAACGGCTAAGCTGCAAAATATATTTAATGTATCAAAAGACGATAAATAAGTTACTCGTCGCGAAAACCTGTAAAATTCGTGAAACGCGAGTTTGAAAGTCTTCGTGCTTCTCAGCATTTCCTATTCGATGTCCGTTTTGGAGCCTATGGTATTGTAATTTGTTTTACGTGCAAAAAATATTTAGTACATTTAAGTAAATTTAATATTAAATAAAGTACCTTCATAATCATAAATTCATATACAGGGTGTCCGGGTTTATGTGGGAAATCTCTCGGATCCAGGTAGAACATCGAAAAATAATACCGAACGTTCCTATAAAAAAATCCTACAGGCCTTCATTACGAAAATACAGCCGCCTAAAGGACGCCGCGGGAAAATTTGGGTTTTTTCTTAAATTACTTTAAACTACTCGGTATAGTTTAATAAAAATTTTATGTGATAAACACTATTAAGGACCTCTTAAAATGATATCCTTAAAATACATTTACCTTGTTTACTTTACCAGGGGCGGACTAGGTTTTTTTTTTATCTTTGTGACAACTCACGAAGGATTTGCATATACATATATACTATATATATTAGACATATACATATACATATATACTCCTAAGTACCAGAGTACCGTGAGTGCCGGGTTTTCCGATGTTTTTAAACCCCTCTTTTTTGCCCCAGTTCCGTCAACGCTGCCCAAGCACTGAAACATGCAAATGTTGCATCTCACAGCACCTTTTAGACAACGCGGTAGTGCCACCACGGACGTTATTTTAAATAACTACTACCTAAATAATAATATAATAGGTTGTACACTTTAATGCCTATATTTTAAAAAACTGTATGTTAAAGCCTCGAAAATTTTTGGATACTTGGAACCTTACACTAAAAAAAAAGGTACTTTTGTTCATTATCGATAAAATGAACCGTTTTGGAGAAAACCAGAATGTGATATTTTTTTTTCTGCTCGCCAAATTGCGATACGCTAGTCATTCAAAGAACAGAGAAATTTCATTTTAAGTTATTTAATTAAAAAAAAAAAATATTCTTAAAAAATTGCAAAAACAAATTATGTAAACAAAAGTTAAATTCTTCAATCCGAACAATAAACAATTAATTATTAAAAACTTCACAAGTAGGTTCGACGTGGGCTCCGTGAACTCTAATACACGACGAATCGAGGACTGCTGCACTCGCCACAATAACCCTGGATTGTTTCTTATATCATTACAATGAAATGTAATTCTTTGGAGCAGTTCTTCCCGAGTATCGACCGGAGTGGAATACACTAAGGTTTTGGGATGACCCCATAAATAAAAATCTAATGGTGTTAGTCCGGAGACCGAGGAGGCAATAGGTTTCCCCCGGGGCAGAAACAAATATCCTCTACCTATCCAACGGTTTGCAAAAACATTATTTAGGTGGTGCCTTACAGCAACGCTGAAATGAGGTGGGGCTCCATCATGCATAAAAAACATATCTCGGCGGGTTGCAAGTGGCAAATCTTTTAATAAATCCGGAAGATTGTTCTCGAGGAACTCCAAATAAACTTTTCCGTTAAGTCGTGGCGGCAATATGAATGGCCCAATCAAATAATTGCCAATGATCCCTGCCCAGATATTTATTGACTGGAATTAATGTTGATGATGAGAAACAATAGTAGCATGGGGATTTTCATCAGCCCATACATGTAAGTTATGTAAATTTACAATTCCATTTTGGTAAACCCTGCTTCATCCGTAAAAAGAATCGAGCTGATAAAGTTAGGGTTAATTCGCTGCTGATCTAACAGCCACTTTGCGAAGTGTATTCTACGAGCAAAATCTCCAGGAATTAGTTCATGCACTTTTTGTAGGTGATATGAATACAACAGTTGTTCTTGAAGTACCTCATGTACAATTGATTTGGACGTATGAAGCTGGGCGGCTAATTTTTGAGTGCTCGTTGTAGGAGTATCAGCTACAGCATCTAAAATGTCTTCCTCCAATTGTACTGTACGTGCTGTTTTTCTCCGACCACCATTATTCTTTTTTTTTTCAGAACGTCCTAAAATTGCATTCATAATCATATATTCATATATTATCACAAACGTTGGGCATGATCTCCGGCTTGTATGCTCATTTGTTGTCGATGAAATTAATTCTGACGCACTAAACTTATTGTTTTTCTTTTCGAAGTGACAAGTTAAAACTAATAAACACATAAATCAATGGTGGATTTACCAGCAGGCTGAGTAGGCTGAAGCCTACGCCGGTAGATTTTGGGGCCGGCAAGTTTGGGACAAGCTTTTTTTTTACCGAAATTAGAAAGATTCATATTTATATACCTAGGTGTTATTAGGTCCACATGAATAATTCAACAAGTATTATGTTTTACCAACATTTTCTACAATTTCCGAGTAAAACTTTCAGGGTTAACACTTTTCTCGTCTTCATTGATAGAATGGTATCTGAATTAGAAATACGACAGGAAAAAGTAATGAGACCTTAGCAAGTGTTCAATGATCCCAGAAAATATACTTCACCATCTTTCTTGCGTTTTGATAAAATAATTGTTTTGCCCATCTGCATTTTTTAGCCGTTTCCGGAGTTCTAAAAAATCTGTATGAAAAATATTGGTGTTGCAAAAAAAATGGTAGGGACCATTTCTGTAGATTTCGAGGTGATCTTATTTTTTTGTCTGAACAAAAATTATCTAATTCACATATTTTGGCAGATATTCTCATTTTTGGGACTTTGGGGGGCCATTTTCAGCAGACTCCCACGTCTGAATCGTGATAAACTTTTTCTCACTCGAAAGCATCCGCGAAGACCTAAGAATTTCGCCACGAATGAAAACTGTACAGATTTATTTACAGCTTTGGGTACCTTCACGTCTTCAATTACTGGACTAACACTGTCATACAAATAATTTATTAACAATATCAAATCAATACTTAATACTTTTTATTTCAATCCCCAATTCTTCTAAAGATTAAACAATGCATTTCTTAAGCAGTTTTAATTAATTTGCGAGAATTGTATTTACATAGCTGTGTACGCAAGTGAGTCAACTCCAAAAAAATAAACAATATTACAGGGTGGCCGGCCATATTTTGACCCATTTTAATCGAGAACAACTTTGGAACAAATAAAGGTATCAAGATGCGGTTTTTGCAGATGCACTTATTTTTCTTTAAAGTTTATTCTCGTACCTTCACGATTTTATTGTGACATTCCATTAGCTCAAAAACAAAATGGCCGATTTTCCATTATAGGACAACTATGTTATTTTAAATGGAACACCCTGTATATGTTTCTATATTTTCAAAATTTAATCTTTCCCCTTTAAAAAATGTAACACAAGCTATGGTTATCTCAAAAACAACGTATTTATTGACCTTCATGTCGACCAACAATTTATTTAACAATTAAAATTTGCTTCATATGTTAAAAAAAAAGGATCGCCAAAGGTTTAGGTTATTCACAAAATAATAGTTACAGTAAGGTTACATTACTTTTTAAAAAACTACTGTAAATGTTGAAAATGCCTTCCGCCGACTTCGACGCACTTATTTAAATTCGAAAAAAAATTATTAAAACTATTCACTAAAATTATTCAGGAATATTTTCTATTATGTTTCGGATATTAATTTTTAATTGCTCTAAATTTTGGGAAGTGGACTATAACACCTCTCTTTCACATATCCCCACAGAAAAAATCTGGAACAGTCAAATCTGGTGAACGAGGTGGCCAGGAAATAGGGCCTCCTCTTCCAATCCACCGGTTTCCAAAAACGTTGGTCAGTGAATCCTTGGTAATGTTAGCATAATGTGGTGTAGCCCCATCTTGTTGAAAATAGATGAAATTCAATAGATTTTCTTCTTGCAATTGGGGATAAAAAAATATTTCCAGCATATCAACGTAAGTCCAAGAGGTTACAGTTGGTTCATGAAAAAAAATGGCCCATAAATTTTTTGCTTTGACATACCACACCAGACTGTGACTTTTGGCGAATCTCTAACGTGTTCGTTATATTGTCGAGGATTTTCTGTTGCCCAAAACCTGCAGTTATGCTTATTTACTTTTCCATTGAGGTGAAATGTGGCTTCGTCTGACATTATTAGTCTATCCAAAAAATGTATATTGTTCCTTACTAAATTTTGAATTCTCTGGCAAAATTCCACCCTTTGTGGAAAATCAGTTTCTTTTATATTTCTTGTAACATTTGGATTTTGTATGGCTTTAATTTAAGTTCTTTTTTCATGATTTCTTGTACTGTTGTTTTAGGAATATGGACTGAACTTGAGATTTTTCTTGTTGACAATGTTGGATCTTCCTGAGTTATCTCCAGAATTTGTAACGTTTTATTTAGCAAATTCTCATTATTTACTAATTTCTTTTTACGGGCTAAAGATCCTGTACTTCAGAATTTTCTGTACCAGATTTTAATTGAATTTTTGTGGGTGGAGCTTTATTAAACATGTTTCTAAATCTTCGCTGGGTTTCTTTTACTGATTTGGTTTCGGCAAACATAATAACACATTTTCCTTTTTCGCTTAACGAGAACATTTTGCCTTCCTAATTAAAATAACTTGTCAAAAATGACCAACAATGGCTGACAATGAGGCTTGTTGCTGTTATGAAACGAGATAACTTTGTTTCCACAGGCGACTTTTCAAAAATCCTTTTAAAATAATATTCCTATTCGACATACAGTCAATTCTTTGGAGGTCAATAAATGCGTTATTTTTTAAGACAACCATAGCTTGTGTTACATTTTTAAAGGGAAAGATTAAATTTTAAAAATATTGAAACATATACAGGGTGTTCCATTTAAAATAACAAAGTTGTCCTATATCGGAAAATCGGCCATTTTTTTTGAGCTAATGGAATGTCACATAAAAATGGTAAAGATACGAGAATAAACTTTAAAGAAATATAAGTATATTTGCGAAAACCGCATCTTGATATCTTTATTTGTTCAAAAGTTATTCGCGATCAAAATGGGTCAAAATATGGACGGCCACCCTGTATTAAAACTACAAGATATAATAATTATTTCATGTTTTTATAGCAAATGTTTGTTATTGTGTGCAAAAAACAAAGCTTGGATAAATAAATAATAAATTTAGAAATAAAACGCAGTTTTAGATATCTGGTTCTGCAGGCACCAAAATAACATGATGTGTCTGGAAAATATCACATTTTCCTATAAATTATTTTTTAGATTATTTAGGATAACTTAGACAATAATGCAATTCTTAAAAAGCCATTGGTCTTTCCATTAACATTTCTAGGAATAATTGCGAAAGTATTTTATAAAAATTATAATTAGTGGATCATTTATGTATATACTATATTAGTTTTATTTTTAAATAAATTTATTAAAAAATCTATAAAAAGACTTCCTTTTTTTTAAATACTTTCGTAATTAATCTTTTAAGTGTAAAATTATCACAAATAAACTAAAAAAATAGTTCAAAAATAACAAAAAGACGAATAAATGCTTTTAGTAGGAGGGCTGGTGAAGAGTTTTAAGTAGGTTCTTGAAGCTTTTAAAAAATGTGTTTAATTGTCCTTGAAGAACCCTAAACATAAAAGTCAAGGTCTGGCTGAAGGGTAGCGGTCCCCTATCAGCCCTTGAATTAAAAAATATCAATGGTTGGTAGGAGGGGTTGAGGATAATATATATATATATATATATATATATATATATATATATATATATATATATATATATATATATATATATATATATCATGATATATATCAAATTAATTTTTATGATATATATCAATACAAAAATGGTTTAAAAATTTTATATTATTAAGTAATTTTTTGCGTTTGTTACTCTGTTTCTACTTTCCAAATGTAGATGACGTTGGAGTAGAGTTAAAACATACTCACTTATAGTAAGTTCTAATCCATAAATGGCAACACTTCTGCCGGCATTAATGGCGTCAGTTGTGTCAGAAAAATTTCGTTACAAAAAAAATGGATAAAGTGCAGAAACAATTTTACTTCATTATTGAGTATTTAAGAAGCATTGAATAACTTTTGTATTTATAGAATATGACTGTTTATTAACAAAATGGGTATATATCAAACAATTGATATAATCGGATATTTTCGAACCCAGGTTGGTAGGAGGCCGCCTTTAGCCAGACCTTGACTTCTATGTTTAGGGGCCCTTCAAGGACCATTACAAAAATTTTTAAAGTGCCCAAAGAACCTACTCAAAATTGTTTACCAGCTCTCGGACTATTTCAATATAAAGATAAATAAATCCAATTAAGATAGTCTCTTAAATAAATGGGGGCTCTAGATGCAAAACCAAACAAATCCATTTTTTTCGAAATGGAGAAAATCGCGAGAAACTGTCGCTTCCATAAAAAGTATTGAAACAAATTGTGGTTTTTTTAGTGATACAGAAAGGGTGATACCTAACAGTACACGAAATGTCGTTTTTTAATATTTGTAAATATAACGACAAAATTAAAAATAAAAAATGGATTTGTCCGGTTTCGTAATTCACTAACCGGTTTTTTATTTTTAATTTAAGAACAGTGGCATAAAATTTTATTGCAAAGATATTTTTTTTTAAATTTCAGACATGATCGGTATTATCGATAAGTATAGTGGTTGTCGGCTTTTTGCGTTTCACATAGATCTTTCTGTTCCTTAGGTTATGATTATCCGCTTTACTTGTACTCAGCGAGGTTTCCACTGGTTTACCCATGGTTATGGAGGGTAAAGGTAAGGAGGACCATCTCTTAATGCTGTTTGGCTCAAAAGGGGCCCCGAATGGCATTAAATAAAGAGACGCTTGTGTAGCGGTGGGAATGGTGGGAATGTGAACTTGACCGCAATATATAAAGTGTAATTAAAAAACGGTCCTCTGGAACACATCGCCATCTTAATTTACTGCAATTTGAGGGCCATTTTTTTTTAACACAGTGATGGTCCTCCTTATCTTTAGTCTGCATGCCCATAATTTTAAACAACCACACTGAACGTCGTCATTAACGTTTAACTGACTAAACCAAAGATTTGTCCGCTTTTTCATATTACTTCATATTTTCATTGGTATTTTAATGCGGATCTCTCTACTTTAGCACGTGCTTACCTTTAAATATGGGTAGAAAGATGGCTCCGATACAGCGAAAATTTGAAAATTGAATTTGTCCTGTTTTGCATCTAGGTCCCTCAATTAATCTCGGAAGGTACACAATTAATATTTAAATAAAATCAATTAGTCGGTTAACATAATATTTTAAAGAATATTTATTAATTTAACTTAATAAATTTGCTAATAATAGAATATTTTTCCATCCCAAAATGTTATTTCGAGGACTTAGCTTTCATAATGGGCTTCTCCTCAAACGTATACTTTAGCCCCTATCATCGACCTGTAAGGGATGAATCCTTCGAGCATGTTCCTTTTTTTGGTATTTTTCAGTGTTAGTGTCTTAAAGTTGTATAGATAAAATGGTGAGGCACTGCAGAATTTGCAGAAGAATAGATCATTCTTTATGTGCATTACGAAATGTTAACTAACGACCAAATAGGACCGCTACTTTCCAACAGGCTGTGAAGTATTATACCCCTCTCCTCCTTTGTCAATAACAAAATAATGAATTAAGTATTTGGTCCATCCTTCGAGCATATACATCAGGGGTGGCCATCTTGATTAGATCCAAGATCTCATGTTCACTGAGGACACCATGTGCGATCTACCAATTATATAATTTTTGAAATCTTGCGAAAAAGCCTGTGTTCACAAAAAAATTTAAAAATATATTATGAATGATTTGTATCTATTTTACAAAATTACAAATTTGCGAGAGTAGTTGTTTGTTTAAAAAAAAGAACTAAAAACGTTTTCATAACACTTTACGTAAGGGCGTTTTTATAATTCCACGCAATTATAATTTAATATTACAATATTTTGTAAAATAAATTAAAATTATTCATATTACATTACAGAGAGAGAGAGACAGAGAAATATATTTTTGGTAGAAAAACATTAAAATATTTTTTTTTTGAATAAGTGTGATACATCGTTGGTTTTGGGGATCCTAAAGGCTCTTAAAATACGTATTAAAAAATCCAGGACCGTATTTAAAAAAACAAAATTGATGATGGCAACTCGAAGACAAAACGTCGGTGTGTAAATCTAATAACACTGTCCTGTAGAACAGAAAAAGTAGCAATGAGAATGTAAAATTTATTTTGTTATATCTATTTAAATAGATTCATATAAGAAATAAATAAAATCGCGAATATTCGCGGTGGTGGCATTTTGATCAGCATCAATTTGCATCAACTAACCACAATTAACCTCTACTTTGTCTCCATTTAATCAACCTCGTATCTCTTCAAGTTTTCGAGATCCCCATGATGAGAATCAAATTTGGGGCACCCTGTACATATATGTCACCAACCCTAATTTTAAATCATCTTCTTAGTTACTTTAACACACTGAATATGTAAAAATATATTTTAATATTTCATTAAGTTTTTAGCCGTTAATAGGTTAAAATACATAGTTCGTTGTACGTATATAGTATGTGATTCAATTTTACCCTGGCGCACCCTGTGGAAATATTATCAGTAGAGATGAGACTCTAACATACTACAATCTTAAAAAATTTCACCGATGTCGGTTTTCAATGAAATTAGTGCGGGATCCTTCATATGGAAACGGAGATACAAGTTGTAGAAAAAAAGTTTATTAATCTATTTACTAAATTCAAATCTAAAAATTACAGTTAATACTTTAAGTCCTTCAAACTGTTACCTGTCACTGCAAAACATTTAAACTGTGATTTAAAAAAATACTTTTCGGACAGCGTCCGCCTTTAGCCTTTTTAAACAGCATATTATAAACAATCATCCGGAGTATTAGCTTTCCAATTGTAGCGGTTTTCCGACTTTTTCTCTGCGGAAAATGCACCAAAAAGTTTTACAAAACATTTTGTTTCAATAACACTAAAATCTTGGACTTCCATTGTCTTTATTTGTTATTTGTTACACAACGTTTCCGTTAGTGATGTATCTCCAACCGTTTCAAGTGATAACTCTAAACGATTATATCATCCCTTGTTCACAATCCGACTTGTCACGGTTCAGCAACGCTGCTAGATATCTCGAAATACGAACTAGGCTTGCTAAATACATTTTGGTTGTTTACAAATATTACGGCCTGTTTAAATTTTCTTTTCTTCCAGAGGGTTTCTTTATGAATAGTTTTTGCTTCCGACCATTGTATGCGGTGTTGTTTTGACCAAGCGTGTTCGGCTATTCCTGACTTCGACGTTTCACCTCATTCCGTATGTTTTTTGTGTTCCTTGTCTCTAACTGTGGTCTTTTTGTTTCCTTGATGTATACCTCACCACATTCACAGGGAATTTGGTAGGTACAGTCATTATTTGAAACTTTGTTATCAGGTCTCGTCTTAGTAAGAATGCTTCTTAGAGTAGTTTGTGATTTAAATACCGTTTTAATATTATAGTTATTCGCGATCCTGCGGATCTTTTTCGAAGTTCCTTTAATATATGGAATTGTCATAAATATTTGGTCATGTGGAGTCTCGTTTGGGTTAGTCTTATTTTGATATTTTTCGATTGTTTCCTTTACCAGTCTCTCACTGTATCCGTTCTGCTTGAGATCTTTAGTTATGTTACTTATTTCCTCTTGCAGGGATTTCTACTGCAAGAGAAAATAAGTAACATAACTAGAGATCTCAAGCAGAACGGTGAGAGACTGGTAAAGAAAACAATCGAAAAATATCAAAATAAGACAAAAATCTCTAACTCAAACGAGACTCCGCATGACCAATTATTTATGACAATTCCATATATTAAAGGAACTTCGTACAAGTACCGCAGGATCGCGAATAACTATAATATTAAAACGGCATTTAATATTATAGTTACTAAGACGAGACCAGACAACAAAGCTTGAAATAATGACTGTATTTACCAAATTTCCTGTGAATGTAGTGAGGTATACATCGGGGAAACAAAAAGACCACTCGAAGTTAAAGTTAAAGAACACAAAAAACATACGGAACGAGGTGAAACGTAGAAGTCAGGGATAGCCGAACAGGCTTGGTCAAAACAACACCGCATGCAATGGTCGGAAGCAAAAACTATTCATAAAGAAACCCACTGGAAGAAAAGAAAATTTAAAGACGCCGTAATAATTGTAAACAACCAAAATGTATTTAGCAAGCCTAGTGTCGCTATTCCGAATATCTGGCAGCCGTTGCTCAAACCGTGACAAGTCGGTCAAGCTTCGGTGAACAAGGGATAGTATATAAGTCGTAGCTTTTAAAATATTTTTTAGTTATCACTTAAAAACGGTTGGAGATACATTACTAACCATTACTAACCGAAAAGTTGTGTAACAAATAAAGACAATGGAAGTCCAAGATTTTAGTGTTATTGAAACCATAACATTGTCTAACACTTTCAAAGAAACGTAACACTTTGTTTTTAAGTTCTTTAAAAACGTATTATTGATAGTACGTTCGTACATATTTTGGGTTTTTATGTTCTATGCACAACTTTTTAAAGATACCACTGGTGGTTTGTTGTTTAATTTTACCTACCAAAAAAAACTCTTTTAGCTGTGTTATGTTATGACATCAAATAGCCATTCTAAGATGAATTACATTTAACTTTGATGTTAAATTGCAATAAGTTATAATATTTATAATAAAATGATTTATCCTTGGGAACGCGAACGATATAAAATATAGAAATATATTTATTGGGTGTTATCTTTTGCGCTTCACATATTATTATTTATTTAGACTATGGTCACAAGATAAGGTCGTGATGACTATGATACACATACACAAGTTCTAATATCAAAAGCAAATATCTATAATAGGTAGGGCGAATATTTTAAGCGTAATTAAATAATATGTATAATTTGTAATTGCAATAAACAATATACAGTTGCAAACTATTTATATTTACTATTTTTATTGTGTTGTTTCCATTTTATCTTTTTTTACGTAGGTTGGCTAAAAAAATGTTTTACTCGTACTTTCCATCGCAGTTAATGCACTTATTCGTACCATTCCTCAAAAATGTCTACCCACTTTTCTTACGGAATCTTTTTTTTATGTAGTGGAGTAACAAATTTCGGGTTGTGTTATATCTGGGCTATACGGTGAATGATTTAACACTTTAACCTGAAGCTGGGGAAAATTCGGTCGATTGGTGAGATCGATGTGCAGGAGCAACACCCCATGTGTTAAGACGTGGGATTGGTCTTAACTTCATAAGGCTTTCAGTTACTTAGGGCAAGCAAGTATTAGTGTACCAGCTACATGTAACTGCATTTTGTATATCCAACCACATAGACCGAGCGCTCGCGGCAGAAAAAAAGAGACGATTTTTTACAGGCTGCCTTTGATACGGGTGATATTTATAGCCACAAGCTATAGATAGATGCACCTATTAAGTTCCGCAACGTGTTACTTCATATATAAACATTAACTTTAATTAGCAAAAAAAAAGATGCTTCTTAAATCAACTTTTCAGTCTGCCAATTGTTGAAGCATAAGGCTAGATTGCCAAATCCACAAAAAAGTTGCAGGCATTTTCACAAGGCAGACTGCTTTTCGATTTTTAAAAATTAATACATAAAAGTTATTTAACAATGTTTTTACAGTATTTCAGAACAATTTTTTACGGTGTAAAAGTTATTTAAATATAAACTTAACAGTTCACAATATTAAATAAAACAAATGGCAGCCTAATACGATGTATACATATAACTGCAATACTATTTTTAATTTGCAAAATAAAAGTAAGACTTTTAACGATTTTTTACAGTCGGCCATTGTATCCCAACAATGTTTAGTTAGTAAATAAACAAACTATTGAATGGCAGACGATTTATGATGGTACATCTAGCGTTAATTGAAATTTTGAATATTATAGAATGGTGCGGTAGGCAGGTAACGTAAGATTGATGGGGTCAGGTAAAGTTAGGTGCACTACGATGTTCTTTGCATGCAACTGTGACCACGTATTCCGAATTGAGCCAAGAAATTTCTATGGCTATGCTGAAAGAAAAATCACGATTTAACCTTTTCTATCGCTCCAACGTGCTGATTAGTTGATGGGCAAAACGGAATACCCCTCTCACTGACCAATTAGCGCGTTGTAGCGATAAAGAAGGATTATACTGCATTTTTTTCCCTCGCACTCTTATTCATACTGTTGAGCGACCAGCTGCTTTTAGTAGATATATATCCGAAGATTACAAGTGACTGTTCGATCGCAAAAAATTAAAAAAAAATAAATAAATAAATAAAGCCTAATAATTCCTCGCCAGCAATTTTTTAAAAATTGTGTATACAATTATAAACCAAAAATACTGCTTTAAATAAAAATAAGAATAAAAAAAATGATCTAAATATCTCACCGTTTTTTTGCCAAAAAGTCATCAAAAATTTTCATGCTTAATAAAAAGAAAAGACGTGAAACTGATTATTTAAGTTTAAAAAAATCCCGTCTATTAACTCGCTTGTAAATAAATAATTTTAAAAGTAACATATATTTTATTTTTTGTAAATTTTAACCTATCTATAAAAATTGTCTTATTTATAAGTTAATATTACACTTTACATCACTTTGACAAAAATATAAAATCATACCACAAATATAATAAAATATAAACTAAATTATAACGTTTTTGAATACAACTTACTACGCCTGGCATCTTTATTTAGAAGAACAATATGTAAGAACGCAGTGTTAGTATGAAAAGTATTTAACCTATTTTCATACTATTTTTATCTTTTTTTATAGTGAAGCAGATAGGGCACTTCCACCCCAAACAAGATTTAAATATACACAAATGTTTGACACTTTAAACACTTTAAACACCCGCTATTAATCCAAAGCACAAGCTAGAATTGCTATGACTGAAACTAAGCTACCTGAATATATTTTAGCTCATATTTGGTAAGTTTTGTATTTATTTAATGCAGGGTTTGAGGATATATAGGATAGTATATCATGATATATATATATATAATATATATATATATATATATATATATATATATATATATATATATATATATATATATATATATATATATATATATATATATATATATATATAACTGCAATACTATTTTTAATTTGCAAAATAGTAAGTAAGACTTTTAACGATTTTTTACAGTCGGCCATTGTATCCCAACAATGTTTAGTTAGTAAATAAACAAACTATTGAATGGCAGACGATTTATGATGGTACATCTAGCGTTAATTGAAATTTTGAATATTATAGAATGGCGCGGTAGGCAGGTAACGTAAGATTGATGGGGTCAGGTAAAGTTAGGTGCACTACGATGTTCTTTGCATGCATCATGATGCACATAACCCTACCTGACCCCGGTTAATCTTTCATCACCTGACCATGGCGTCCTAACGCCACTTGACCCCGGTCAATCCCGGCTTTTTCTGTGTAATTAAAATTTACGCATAATAGTTTTAGAATAAAATACTGAGGTTTTCTGAGTAATTATAATTCACGCACATTACTTAATTGGGATTATGGAAGTTTATTTCTTAACATCAATATTTTTCAAAATTCATTTTTAACAAATTATTTTTGTATAACATCTAAAAACGAAGTAACTGTTTTGTGTGTAAAATATTCATAAATTTACACACAATAAAGCTTCAAGTTTACCCAATAATTCTGCAAATACTCCCCCACACATTTGATGTAAAAAATGTATAATAATAATAAAAATGAAAAAAATAATTAATATTAATAAACATACCTAAATATATATTTAAATTTATTTGAGAAGTATTTTAAAGATTATTAAATTAAAAAAAAAAGAAAGGTATGGAGTGGAATCGAACCCCGAACCTCCGCAGGTTTCTGCTGTTTGCTTTTACAAAATAGTTGGCCATGGTAAAAGTACTTGACAGAATTTGTAAAATATTGCAAAAAAATCACACAAAAACAATGGATAATATAAGAAAATCTTATTAAAACAGTTTCGAAAGCTAATATATCACAAGTAGGCGCAAGTAGGCAAACAAGCAGGTGACGTCGTTATAAACTCGACCAATCAGGAGCGTTTTGTGTTATGTGACAAACATTTAAAAAATACATTTTTATGTACGGATTTTTAATTAAATAAATTATTATTTTCAACTTACGTTAATAAATAACCATTTTTAAACTACCTTTACAAATCGTCTACCATTCAATAGTTTGTTTATTTATTACCTAAATATTGTTTGAAAACAATGGCAGACTGTAAAAAATTGTTAACCATTATAAGTTTTTTTACAAGTTTAACTCCGTCTGCCTACACTTTAAACTTCGTGAATTAGTATGCTAATAATTTAATATGAAATATTTATTGTAAAAGTTGTTATTTATTCAATAGGCAGACTGTAAAAAAATGTTCTTAAATAATGTGAAAAATTTGTTAATTAACTTTTATGCATCAATTTTTAAATATCGAGAAACAGTCTGCCTTGTGAAAATTCGTCAATCTCATGCACACATTAGTCTAAATTGTGCTTGGCAGACTGTTTTTAGTTACACGATTTTTTTGCGAACTAGCATTAGTATGCTTTACTCTTGTACTGGAGAAAACCGTCTGCCTGCAACTTTTTTGTGGATTTGGCAATCTAGCCTTATGCTTCAATAATTGGCAGACTGTAAAAAGTTGATTTAAGAAGCTTCTTTTTTTTGCTAATTAAAGTTAATGTTTATATATGAAGTAACACGTTGCGGAACTTAATAGGTGCATCTATCTATAGCTTGTGGCTATAAATATCACCCGTATCAAAGGCAGCCTGTAAAAAATCGGTCTCTTCTTTCTGCCGCGAGCGCTCGGTCTAACATAGTTATGGTAATTTCTCGTTTGCCCAAAAAAATCAATTTATTTGTCGATTTTCATTTTTAAATAGCTAAGATTTGGTTTGGGAATGTTTTAGCATATTATAATAATAAAATCTTGTTTTATCTCCTGTGATGATTGAATTTGTTTGGGGAAAACGCCCAGAATCAAATTGATTTAGCATTTTGTGGCGCCAGCTAACCTGCAAAGCTCCTTTTTACCAGTTAACAAGTGAGAAACAAACAATGAATAACCCTTGCATAGTTTTAAATAATCATGAAGTATTGAGTGTAATGTCGGTGTATAAATCTTAAGATTTGTAGTATTTCCTTGTATGCTACATATCTATTTTCTTCAATGAGTCATCCTTTCAACAGATCGGCCTGAACGTTCACTATTCTCCAGTTCAAATATTTCTCTTTAAAGTAGCTTAAACTACTTTTAAACTGTCCTAAAGGATGGACATATGGATAATCTTCGTCAAAATACTAACTTCATTTCAGCACAGCACTCGTGTGTTGATAAATCCCTTCGAAAATTGTACAAAAAAATTACGCAATAATTCTGTTTAAAAGTGTTGCCACTTTTAAAACAATTTGCTGCTGTATCTCAGGTGATACTAAACTTTGACAAACAGTTTTTGATATTCATAGCCAACTTAGGACGGCCTATCGGGTGATGCATTTAAAAATTATGTACTAAATCATAGGCGTCAGTACGGCAAGACCTATTTAGCGTCCTACGTATATAAATTGCGGCTTGCTAAAGAAAAATTATCCGAGTCTTGAATTTGTTTACTTTTGTCTGACTTTTATGAACGCTAAATTAATAAGTATTTAGAACAACGAGTGATTTTTATAAAATAATAAATGTTACGATTCCAGCGGGGCCTAAAAACGCCAAGAATAGAACTTAACTCTTTAGAAACTTTAGTCGTCTTGCCATTTAGTTTCTTAATAAACTGCACTATCATGCTTTGGGTCGGTATGACTTGTTACACCATACTTTATCTAAACCGTAGTTTTTTTTTCGTGGACCACTTGGCATGTTTTTGGCTGTTTTGGATATTTTGTTGGCTGACATTCCAAGTTGACCTTTGGGGGTCGATATAGACCATTCTGAAAAACATTGATTTGAACTCTTACTCTTAAAAAAGTGATTAAAAATTAAACTTAAGCATCTTATGGATTTGAAAAAATGTATATGTATACAAATAACGAGAAATAATTATTTAGTATAATATACAGGATTGGCAAGGCAAGGGCTTGGGAGCCAATTTTAATGTAGAGTAGGATATATATGGTATGACCCCAGATTAAAAAGAACGACAACAATTTCCCCTATCCCTCTTCTGATACAACGACGGTGCCTACAATAGACAGCCTAAGCCTTGACGTCACAGAAATGGGAGGAGCTTATACTGACAATTTTTGTTTTAACGGTAAATCGTCATTAGCAATTTTCAGTTAGTGTTTTCGTGCTTTGTGTGATAAAATAAGACTTTTTATTGGGATATATAGTTGAAGGAACTTGCTAATTAAAGATTTTATTCGTTTTGCCAAGTAAGTTAATTTGATGCAATAATTCTGCTTCGTTTTGAGGTTATGTTTATTTTATTTTTGCAGTACCTTTTTGTTTATTTTATTTCAGATCTTCTGTTTTTTAAAAAAATGTTTAAAACATGTTAAATTCGAGCATCAATGCTTTTATAGATGATAATCAAATTATCAAAGGTGAAAATGCCTTAGAATCCGGCCTTGTAAAGAAAATGGACTTCGACTCCGATTTGCAGATTATTAGGAAGAAATATTGGCTAGCATGAAAGACAAAAGCTACAAGGTATCCATAGGTATGATAACATTCACTTTTGTTAATATAATAGTGAATTATATGGTATAGTTTTATTGTAGAGTTGGAAAACAATGGTGACATTTCATCAGCCACTTGTACTTGTCCGAGAGGCATAAAATGCCATCACATTGTGGCATTGGCACTTTCCGGGCATTATAATATATCTGTGACAGATAAAGCATGTTTCTGGAATGCCACCTAAGCCGAAGTTTGGGCCAGTGAAATCTGCTGAGAGCTTTATCCACCAAAGCCGTATACAGCTATTGAAGGTGGGGTACCACAAGAATCTATTCAAAGATTGACGGAAAGGCTACGCAGCTTTGGAATACCCGTTGGTTTCACTTGGCTCATGAATGAGGAGTCAATAGATTCTCAGAAAATAATTTTGTAGTTATCGAAGAAATAATTTCCTCAATGACTTTCTGGGGGCCACAGATAAAGTATCGATCTTCAAAAAAAATGTGCTATTGATGATCAGTCAATAAAGACATCGCTGTCGCCACTACTGGTCAGGTGTCAAACGAAAAATGGTACCTAGCAAGAAAATTTCGATTGACTGCGAGCAACTTTGGTGCTATTATTTCCGCTTGCATGAAAAACAGATTTCCATCGAGTTTGTTTAAGAGACTGTTAGGTGAGTCATAAATCTGTAAAAACTTTTTGGTTTAGCTTTATGCCTTTCCTTTGAAGTTGTTTTTTACTTTACTTTATTTTGACATACAAATATTATAATAAATTCATTATTTTTCAGGTGATACAATTTGGATGGTATAAAAAGCCATCCAGTGGGGCAGAACTCATGAAAAAGATGCTCTAGACCGTTTAAAGCAGGACTACAATTAAATATCCGACCAACTGGAGTATGGCTTTCAAATTCAGGACTTCTTGGAGCTAGCCCTGATGGATTAATTGATGAAGAAGAAGCCATTGTGGAAATAAAATGTCCATATTCTCTCAGAAATGATCAGTTGTCCGAAAAGTTGAAGAATTTTAATAAATATATAATTTTTTATGATGATGAGGGGAATTTGAGGGTAAATGTGAGTCACGATTATTACCACCAAATCCAAGGTGCTTTACATATTTTAAAAAAGAAAAAATGCTACTTATGTTTATATACATTGAAAGAGACGATTGTGGCAATTGTGAATATGATGAATCATGGAAAGAAAACCTTTTGCTCTTGGAAAATTTCTACTTGGAACAATATTTACCAAGAGTTGTTAGAAAATTAATAAATACTTTTTGTTGTTTAAATAAATGTCTCGGGCTTTTTACACTGTTCGCATATGAGTAGGTACATCTTTGAATAAATATTTACAATATTATTATTATGTATTACAATTTATTTCTCTCAGTTAATATACATTGTGTTTACAGTCGTCAAAAAGTTAATATGGTAATTTTATTCATATCACATTGTATACATCAAACATACAATTTTAAATTACTTACTAGTGTTAAGATTTATTTTTTTTTACTTTTTGTTTAAATTTGCTTTCTGTAAACCGTTGACAATTAAAATGGTAAGAACCTTAAACATCTATGGGTAGTGAGTGCAATAAAAAAAAGGATATACCCGTTTTTTGTTTTGTTTATTTAGCCTGTGTCTTGGATGAATTAAGCAATTATTTCTTCTAGTGTTATATTTGTGATCGTCAAATAGTAAATTTATTTATGTTATTTTTACATATAAAGGTTTTCATAAATTATAAGCGAATATATTTTAGACTAAAATGACACTCTAAAAGTTTTGTTTGTTAAGTAAATTAGTTTTCCATATAAAAAATTTTGCTTGGATGTACGCAGAGTGCTCATGTAAGATGACCCTATACCTTATTTCAGAAACCATAGGACTTATGAACAAGTGTCATACAAAGTTAATTGGTTTAATATATATTTTATTTTATTATATTGTTGTTTATACAGGGTTATCAATATTTTCATGCCTTAACCAACTTTTTTATTTTAAATAGGACACCCTTTAGGACACATGTTTAGATACTGGAGCCTTCCAAAGTGTCCTATTTAAAACAAAAATTCTTTACATAGAAAATGATCATCCTGTATAAACAAAAATAGAAAAAATAAAAATATATCAAAACATCACCTTTTGTATGAGCACTTTTTGTCATAGGTCTTATGGTCATTTACATGAGACACCTGTACAGTTCCTATAAAATAGAAAAACGAGAAAATACTCAGAGACCCGGAGTCCATGCCAGTACCGAAGATTTTCTCTTTTGTCCAAGCTGATATGAACTGCTTGGCCGTTCCATAAGAATATACAACTACTATTAATAAAAGTTTTACAAAAGCAAGTCTTAGGTATATAAAGTATAATGTAAAGTTTTAATACTATACTGGTATAAATACCATGGCAATATATTTTTAAACAAAAATTCTAAGTGGTATTTCTTATAGCGAATGTCGAGTAAGGAAAATAGAAAGAAATTCAATTGCCGCAACAAAAAATTTGTATAGTTATTTTCAATAAAATGCACAAAAAAATCAAAAACTTTAAATTATATTTTCCTTCAATAATACTCCTCAACTTCTTTAATTAGGGGATATTGGAAGTTTGTGAGGGCTGCACAGTTGAAAAATAATTGAAATTTGTGGTATATAATAGGATGGAACTTGCTGCAAATATTATAGCACTTTATCGTCCTGATGGCCCAGTTCCACATGAATCCTGGCTTTTGCAATTTGCTGTGTTTCATATACTTGAGACTATAAACTGTGGTGTTGTTAAAAATGGTGGGATATTTAAAGACACCCCTGCAGTGGCAGTGGCTCAGTTGAAGGTCCTGGCAGTGGCTCAGTTGAAGGTCCTGGCAGTGGTTCGGTTAAAAGATTATCCCCAAAATTAATGACCTTTTTCACAGTTCGTTTCCTAAAAAAAAAAACTTTTTGACTAATGGATTTTACTGCATTATTTTTAGGTATATTTTACAGTTATTATTTTTAGATATTTTATCATTATTTTAAGTGTCACCTACAAATGTATTTTAAGTGTTTTATATTATACGAAAACTATAGGTAATGGTACCATGCCATATGTTTGGGACGTTGCTTTGTCTGTAAAGATTTTGTTGGCAATAAAAGATATTATTATTATTATTATTATTATTATTATTACATACCTTTTTTCTGGGGATTGTATATTGAACCTCTTCTGAATATTAAAATCAAATAAGGTTGGCCCATTCTTTTTTTCTTTATTTACGAAGTGGCAATACACACTTTTGCAAATTGACTTGGATCTTTGTCTTTTCTCCTATAAATAAATAAATTTAAAAGATAAATCCTTGAAAACTGACTAAATAATTCTCTTACCTTATGAGAGAAATCCATCTATTTCTTTCAGTCTTGTTCTTTGGGAATCAAAAAATTTACATGTATGTTTTGAACTGTAATGCTTACAGCCTGGAACAAAGCACATTCCATTCTGAAGCAGTCCTAGAGGCTAAAAATTAATTTAATTAAACGCGATAATTCATAACTAGTTCATTAACAGAAAATAAACACAAAAACAATTAAAAACATAACCTCAAAAAGTTTTCAAGAGGAATTATTGCATTAAGTTAACTCACCTGGGCAAAAACAAATGAGAGTCTCTTAATTAGCACTTTTCTTAAACTATATATGAAAACGAAAAGGTCTTTTTTTTATCCCCCCAAAACACGAAAATAGTAACTGAAAGTTGCTAATGACGATTACGTTAAAATAAAAATTGTTTGAGTGGGAGAAAAGCTCCTCCCAACGGTGACGTGGGACTTAGGCTGTCTATTCGTAGGATATTGTCGACAGTGTTGTCATTTCGTAAAATATTTATAAACAATTGTAGAAATGTTTTAAAAATCACACATTTTATAAAACTTAATTTAAAATAAGTTATACGATTAGCAAAAAAAATATTAGCAAAAAAAAGTAATTTGTAAAAATTACTAGTATTTTAGAATGGTTAAAGATACCTTATTATTTTATCTAGCAAGACAACATAAATCATTTTATTTTTACTGGTTGGCAACATTGCCCGTCGCGTTCACTTATATTCTATTCTATTCATCAACATGTTATGGCTTTGGCTGCCAATCTTTTAATTCCAGCGCCGTATAGCCAGCACTCCCCTTCCAGTCATATGCTGCGATGTCGCAACAAAAAGCATTCCCGGCTTTGTCTATGGAAAATCTGGATAATCGGGCTATGTAGCCCAAATAAAACTAATTCTTAACGTAATCGATGAAATGCACAAATTAACGGTAGTCAAACCAGAGCTGCTACAGGTTCGCGCATAACCGTTTCTGTCAGTACTCCCCCTTTCCCTGCTGAGCGCGCAACCATCTTCCGCCATTGGGAAAATCCCTCGTGCGTAGGGCCAAAAAGAACAGATATAGGAATCATCCTCACTGCGCTTAGCCCCAGAAGAACCCTAATTGGCGGCGGGTTCCCCTTCGATTTTCACGAGCAAAATCACTTGTTTTCCGCGCCCACTCGGTCGATTCCAACGAAAAGCTAAAACAGCAAACGCGTGTTCATTGATGAGAAGTCGAAACGGAAGTCCGTTCACTTAAAATGCCGTCCGGGGACCGGTTGATACTGAGATGTTGCCAGATGAAAAAAAGCAGAAATCTGAAATACAATGATGAAAAATCGTAAGAAATCGTAAGATATGGAGATTACATATGACTTAATAATATTGTCAAAAAGGAAAAACACAATGAAAATGTTTAATACATTTATTAAACTTAATGTAATTTTTTCATTACACAAATTAAAATATTGGCCCCCATTTTTAGGGGAAAAATTACCGTCCGGGTAAAACGACAAACTTAAATTAAAAACATCTTCCAATTCATGAAAAGGTTTTTAAGATTACGTATAATATATATTTATTTTTCTTAAAGTAAAATATAAAAAAACCTGTTCAGCCCCAAAAATAAAATACAATATCAATGGTGAATAAACATTTTAAAAAATTAGAAAGTAAGCAAAAAAAAGTAAAAAAAAAATTTTTGGGAAATTATTTTTTAAGGGGAAAAATTTTTCCCTTTTAACCCCAAACAAATGACAGTTAAATAATATTAAAAAAGTCAGTATAAAAAAAAAAATATATTTAAAAATGTAGCATATTAAACAGGCTTTTTAAAAATAATTTTTTTTTCCCCAAATTTATAATTTTTTTTTTTTTTTTAACCATAGACGAAAATCGGAAAAAATCCGATAAGTTAAAAATCATCTGAAAACTTACGAGTCTAGGGTTTTTTTTTTTTCCCGAAGGCTTTATAGCCATTTTCTCTATTCACAATCATGAGACTACACAGATACTACTTAGTCTATTAAAAAAAAACTTTTTTTTTAAAAAAATCACAAATCTTAAAAAAAAATTCAGGAAAAAAAAAAGGGAAAATAACGTAAGTTTTTCTTTTTTACGTAAAAAATTTTAAAGTTCGCCCGGGAAAACCCCAACGTCATTCGGCTCCCCCTTTTTTTTTTTAAAAAAGCATTTATTTATTTTGAACTTTTTCTAATTTCCAACTAGCAGTTAAAAAGTATACAATTTGAAGTAACTATTTCTGCCAGTATTCTGACATTTAAGCACAAAAAACTATTATCATCATTTTTTTTTTTTTATCTAATAGCAAAGATAATACTACTACGAATAGATGGTTCATTTAAATGGGGCTTTTTTTAATCAGTTCGGAGATATCAATGCTTCCGTAAATGCGAAAAAAAGTCGGTAACCTCTGCCCCACCGAAACAAACCTTGCGACATTGCCAATGTCTGTCGCTTCTACCTTATTCAAAAACAAAATAGCGAAAGCGGGCGGATAAACCCAGGGGTTTTTCCCCATTGGGTTTTATCACGCCAATAGAAAAAAGGGCCCCCCCGGAAAAAGCTGTTTAACTTTTTAAAAGGGAAAAGGGAAAAAAACTCTCGAGGGGTTTTGGCTCGCGTTACCAAAAATCCTTGGGGTTTTTCAAAAATATAGCATTGAATGGTTCATCTTATCCGTAGTAGTATTATCTTTGCTAATAGAAAATTTAAATCAAGCATGATTTTTGGGTTTTACCACAGCGAGCTTTTTAAACGTTCCCCGCTGTCCCCACCAAAACCCCACCTTGCCAATAGGTTCTCCCCCAAAAATGCTCAGTCCTCTCGTTTAGTCAGTATTATCCTTGTTATCCCCTATATAATATGCCACTACCCCCAAATTTCGTATCATGTTTTTTATTGATAGAAAAATCATAATTTTTTTTGTCGCCAATTCTAAATAAAATACTTTCGATGGTTTTGACTTATGTAAAATTTATGATACGAGACAGGGCTGCGTGAAAATGCAAACAAATAAATTGTGAGACACCTTTACCTGCAATTAACAGGGAATCCCATGTCGTTCTGCTCGAAACCCCTTTTTTAGGCGACGGGGTTCCCCCCCGATCGTTTCTTTTGATATGCAATTGTGATCATTCACTACGGGAAAAAAATAAATTAATAATTTAAATGCAATACTTTATTTTAAAATGATTTATTTAAAAATCGAAAAAAATTTTTGCTACCTTATTCGTAAGATAGTGAAATCGGAACCAAAATCAAGTAATCTTACGAATAATCGTGAGATTTGGCATCACTGAGTGTTTTATGTGGGTGTTGTCATAGTCCGGCCAAAAGCAACCCCCCTTTTCTTCTTGGGTCGGAAAAAAGGGAATCGGCCGCTACACGATTTCTGTCTTCTTTATTACGCCCAAGCCTTTGCCTTTAAAAAATTGACATCTCCTTTTCCCCACTGAAAATCCCCCCCCCCTAAGAAATTGGTTTGCTAGGCGTGTATATGCTATATATAAACTATATATTATTGGTATTTGTTTGCAGTTTAAATTTATTACCTTCCATTACTAAACTTAATCTTTATATTTTTTAGGGTTGCGAATACCAAAAAAAACCTGGAAGTTTGGTTCCTCCTGACTATCCCCTTTCGACAGAATTTGTCAAAGAAATGCGGAAGTGTGTCCCCCCCCCGGTCTTTTGGTTGGTTTATTCCAATAAATTTTTTAAAACCCATAAAGGCCTACTAAAACCCCCGAAGACAACAGTGATATTAAATCAGTTCACTGGAGGTTTTTTTTAGAAAGTTCGTTCATTTTTTTTGATATTACAGATGATATTTTGAAAAGCATTATTGAGGCTAATGGGTATTCGAAACTTAACTCGGAAAAAAAAAGAGTAAGTAGTAAGATTTTTTTTTTTCCCTTTTTTAAGAGTATAGGTCAAACGGCTGGTGAAAAAAATTAAAGTGACTGACCTCTTTACTTATTTTTAAAAAAGGAGTTCAACATTAAGCAACTTTTTTTTTTTATGTTGTTAACGACGCCTGTAAGAAAATTAAAAAATTTTCTGCCAAAAAAAAAGTTATAGCCGCTAACACTCTAAATGCTGCTCCCGGCTTCCATTTTTTTTAAAAATTTCCGCATATATATAAAAACATAAAACGTCTTATAAAGCTGATGGGTAATTATTTTTTTTTAAATTTATGCTCGTGTAAGTACCTGTAGTAAAAACCTTATCGTTCGACAGAAAAAAAGGGATTAGGGGGTTTAAAAGGGAAAATTGAGCATCAGACGTTATCCCCCTTTTTCAGTTAATAACGTAAACACCTCCCCAATAGACGAAAATTCCCAAAAAATTTGTTTTTAAACCATCCCGACAAGGGGGGAAAATCTACGGTTATTAACGTGACAGATGAAAAATTACATCTTGGGGAAAACCCCAAATCTTGGGGTTTTTTTTTTGCCTATCCTTTTTTAAAAAAAGAAATTATTTAAAAATTACTTAAAAAAAAGCTCAATTTTTTAAAAAACAATTCAAAAAAAAAGTTGGTTTTTTGGTTACTTATTCCCAAAAACTAATATTATTCTCCTTCCTTAAATTTTTGTAATGAGGCGTTGCCATAGCATTTAATTGTTTGATAGATTAGATTATTTGAGCGGAGATGGCAAAAATGATTACCACTCCCCCAAATTTTGGTTTCTTCTATCGTTCTTTAGACTCCATAGTCTTGACACTGCCCAAAACCATTCTTGCCGGTTTTGGTTTTTTTCCCCACCAAGCCTAGTTAACCTAAGCCATAGTGCTTCAGGTGGCACCACACAGGGGTTTTTTCAACCTCCTGGCAGAACCCCAAGGCTACCCCCCCCAGGCCTATTTTTCCCCGGTGCTTGTTAAGTTTACAATGTCCTGTTAATTGACCTCCGGGAAAACCTTACGACACGACTGTGGCTCAGTAGGTCCTAGGTAAATTGGCCCCCGGGAGGTCTTAATGAACTGCTTGGCCTGTCGTTTTCCTGGTGTTTGTAACCACCAGTTTGGGGAAAATTCTGTCTACCCAGCTCTTTTATAAATGTTTAAGGAAACCCCAAAATTCCCAAAAATGGCTCGGGGTATCACCATGGCTGATCCTCTTTGGGTTTGGTCGTGGCCTCTTCGTTACCTGGGTGGCCCTCGGGGCCTGGTCCCAAACACCGTAGTTTTTTCCAAAACCCACTTTTCCGGGTCTGCCGGGCCCCCACTGGGTTGGGAAATTTAAATTTTGGAAAACTGATGGCCTTCAGGGCCGCTTGGCTTTTTGGTAAATGCCCGGATTTTATTCCTTTCCCCCTTTTTTTTTTCGGGACGGCAAAATTCATTATTGCTGCGTTTTTTGCGGAAAAAAACCCTGGCGTGCTGACCAAATTTGGGGTTTTTTTTTTCTTTAGGCTTTCCCAAAGGGCCCCCGCCCCCCCTTGGTCTTGGACCATCTGTATACCAGATATGATCGGCTTTGTTTTTGGGGTGCCTTTTTCCCCGTCCTCCCCATCTGGTATGACAATCCAAAAATGTTTGTTGAAAATGAAACGGGGGTTTTACCTGTCCAGGGCTTTAAAAAAAAAGAGCTGACCTCTTGGCCCCCCCCCTATTTCCCATCTTGGGGACCTTTTTTTGTCTTATAATTGGACTCTGACCTCGTTTGGTCTATAGAGTACACCCCTTTTCTTCTCCCTGAATGTAAATGGGGTGGCGGCAGGTTTAATTGTTTGATATATTTAACTTTTTTTTTAAAAAAAAAATTTTAAAAAAGGTAAAAAAATTGATATAGTTAAAACTCATGAATTGACATGATTTTTTTAAAAAATTTTTTTGTTTTTTTAAAGTAAAACTTGTTTATTAATGTTCTAGGGGGGGGGAACAGTGTAAAAACAAAAAGGGGGAAACAACTTAACTTTAAAAAGGGGTTATCAAAGTCAATTTAACGTTGTCCCTGATTGGTACTCCCCTGCTTTGTATAACGGATAAGGTGTATTGCTGTTCAAATAGGTGGTTTAAAAAACTCCCTCTTATTTCCTTTGCGGAATGGTTTGTTGTTTTTTGGTTATTTAGATATTTATATAGAAGTGGGGCCCCCTTTTTTTTTCTAAAAAAAAACGAAAAATGAAAAATATTATTATTTTTTTTTTTTTTAAAAACCCGAAAAAAAATTTTTCCTTTTTTTTTAAATTTTTAAATTTTTAAAATTTCCATTTTTCTTGCTTTGCATCAAAAATAAAAATAATGTTTCAAGGGTTTTTTGGGCTGTTAGGCCGGCGTCGATTGTCTGGCTGATTGGGGTTTCCCCAAAAACGAGCGGTTGGCATCTTCAAAAAGTTGTTTCCCCGGTTGACGGTATGCGAACCCCCGGGCTTTGGGGGGGGCATGGCTCAGTTTTCCGGGGGGGAAGTGGGCGGCTTCGGTTACTTTTTTTTTTAATCGGTTCCTTGGGTTTTTTCGTAAAGGGTGCAATTCCCCCCCCCCCTTAATTAGGGGGGGTCCATGTTTTTTTTTATCTTAACTGCTTCCTCTTTTTTTATTAAAGTTGTTCCTTTTGCTTTTCTATCTCTATCCCTTTTCTGTAAGTCTGGGGGGGCATGCCAAAAGTGGTCGCGAGTACTTGGGTCTCCTCAAACTTTATTCGATGGTCCTTTGAAAAGGGTATCTTCTGCTACGGGGAATTTTCTATCTCCCCGGGGAAAAGACAGTTGGTTTTAAAAGCTCTTTAATCCTGGTGTTGATCGAGCGTTTTGTAGTTCCTATGTACATGCTTTCAATTGCACTGAATGCGATAAATTCCTGAAGACGAAATTTTGGTTTCTTTTTTTTTTGGCGAATCGAAGAATCGAAGGTATTTTTTTTATTTTTTTTTGTTGGTTTAATATTAACATTATTTTTACATTTTTTTTTTTGAAGCAATCGACCAATCCCCTCCGCCCCCCCAAAAAAGGGCAAAAAAACTTTTTGCCATTGGCTGGAGTTGTTCGTTCTCCACGAGTTTTGGTATTTGTTGGTTCCATTGATATTTTTTTTTTCTCGCTCTGAATAACCATTGTCCCTTAAAACATTATGAATATGAGTTATTTCTGCGTTTAGCGCCTCGGGTTCGCAAATTCTTCTTGCCCTTTTTTTTTAGAGTTTTAATGACTCCATATTTCTGACATGAATTGGTTGGAATCTCTATGTAGATAGCGATCTGTGTGTGTGGGTTTTCTGTATACGGTGTGGCTAAAAAAATCTTCCCCCTTTTATCCCCAAATGTCAATTCAATTTTTATGGCCAAAATACAGTAGAGCCCCAATTCTTTATAGTTACCTTTATTCACAGTTTTAACGGTGTGCATGCAAAAAAAAAAAAAAAAAAAGAATATTCCGGTCGTAACTAATTAGATGCAATTAACTTGACTCAACTAAATTAATTTTCTTTTTACAATATAATGGATAAGCTAAACTTTAATGAAAAAACTTTTAATAAAGTTACATTTTTTTTTTAAAAAAAAGAAAAAAAAATACAGGGTGGTCCAGTAAAAGCGCGTCGGTAAATAGTTACCAAACCGTTAAAAAAATTTGAGAATTTTTTTTTAAAAAACTTTTTTTAAAAATTTATCTCTACTGCAATCTAAAAATTTTTTAATTAAGGGTGCCTCAAAAAAATTTTTAAAATTTTTTTTTTTTTAAATTGGGAACCTATGTTTTTTTTTGATAAATGAAGCCTCTGTGGGTTCTGTATTCAACTATAAATTTGTATGTGAGTCGAATGCAGCGTTGCCCAGCTATGAATTTTTTTTTTTAAAAATAAGTCAAAATACTTTTTTTTTAAATGTTATACCTCCGCCACTGTTTGTTCATTTCCTGACAAATTTAAAATGTTATCTAATGTTAACATACTTTATCCCCCAAACCCATCTTTATTTTTTTTTTCAATTATACAGGGTGTACAAAATATTTATTCAAACATCTCTATTTTCAATTCGATTTTAATTAAATTTCTTAAATACAACACCCTGTTTATTATTTTGCCCCCTTTAAAAGCATTTTAAATGTGCTCTTTCAGAAAAAAAATTTTGTTTGCCTTATCTATCCCCCATCGTTTTGATGTTTTGATTAAGGCTTTTTCCTAAATTTACACTCAAAATGGGAAAAATCGTAGGCATGGCTCCAAAAAAACGGGGAAAAATTAATACTCGGTGGCAAAAAAAATTACTACTTTTTTTTTTTTTTATATCATTTTTTTTTCATTTAATAAAATTATTCAGAAAAAAACTAATAAAAAGGAAAAAAAAATAAATTTACATAAAAAACCCAATTAATTATTAAATACTTAAAACACTCTACCATTTTTTTGTAAACACATATTGAACCTGTCCCCGGTTAAAATCTATTTACATTTTGTAATATAAGGGAGTCATTGAATTAAATGCTTCTCTTATTCTTTCTCGCATATTTGCTGCTTTTGTTGGGGGTTCTTGTAAAACCAGTTCAACGTACCCCCATAGGAAAAAATCAAGTTTTGTCAAATTTTGGGGGTGATCTTGGAGGCCGGAACAGGTCCTTTTCCCCTTCCACCCCAAGGGGCCGGAAAATTTCCATCCAGAGTTTTTTTGGCTTCAGCACTGAAATGAGCAGGTGCCCCATTTAACTGGAACCACATCCTTCTTAATAGTTGTGGGGGGGATTTTTTCCCCAAACAGATTATCAAATCTTCATTTAAAAAATTTTGAAAAATTTTCCCCTTTTAAGGGTCCATAAAAAAATGGGGCCTTTTTTGTGGTTTCCAATTATGCCTCCCCAAACATTTACACTTCACCTATGTTGCTGGTAAACAGTCCTCATAAAATGTGGATTAACATCGGCGTAAAAGTGAAAATTTTGCCTGTTCGCATGGCCATTATTGTGGAATGTCCCTCATCGGTAGATAATACAATTTTAAAAAAAAAACGTACAAAATACTCTAATTCGGGGGAAGACCGCAATTAAAAAATTTATTCTATTTTCAAAGTCTTGTCCTTCAAGTGTTTGACAAAAATTCACACGATATGGATGAAACTTATTCTTACTCAACATTCTCTTCACAAGTTTGGGGAAATCACTTATTCGCTGTACTTCTACGGGGGGCTTCAAAAACAGATGCGACCACGTTAAATTCATTTCTTTGTTTACCACGGGCCCAAATTCTTTCATGCTTTTCGTACTTAACGGTTCCAGTCCTGTCAAATCTATCCATCAATCTTTGGAATGATCTTCATCTGGTTTCCCTTTCTTTTTCGGGGGGTGCCAGGGGGGAAATTTTAAAACATTCTACAAGGATATAAATCTTTTCCCTTTTATTCTTGCTGTGTATACTTCATTTTAATTGCCAAATACTTCTTAATAAGGGAAAAAAATGCACAAGATTTTTAAAAAGTCACCAGATTACATAAATAATTACTAACAACACTGACATGCCAACGAGTATCAATTTTTTAAAATTTTGACCAAAAGCTACGACTTTTTCCCTTTTTTAGTGTAAATTTACGGAAAACCTTAATATCTCAAAACGATAAAAGCGATAGATAAGTCAAACATAATATTTTTAAAAGGACACTTAAAAAAATTTTCAACGGCAAAATAATATACAGGGTGTTGTATTTAAGAAATTTAATTAAAATAAATTGAAAATAGAGATGTTTTTTAAAAAATACCGGACACCCTGTATGATTAAATTAAAAAAAAAAGATAGTTTAAGATAAAAAAATGCCCCCAAATTACATTATATGTAAATTTGTCAGCAAATTTTAAAAACAGTGGCGGAACCTAAACATTTTGAAAAAAAAAATGTCTTTGACTTAAATTTTAAAAAAAAAATTATAGCTTGGGGAAAGCTGCATTTGACCCCATACAAATTTAAAGGGGTTAATACAAAAAATCACAAAAAGGGTTCATCCCACAAAAAAATAGGGTATTCTATTTAACAAAAATATAATTTTTTAAAAATTTCTCTTTTTTTTGACACCCTGTATACTGAAAAAAAATTTTGAATTCTAGCAGAGATAAAATTTTAAAATTTTTTTAAAAAAAATTTTTTATAAGTTCAATGGTTTAGTAACTATTTATCCCGCGCGCTTAGTGGACCACCCTTTTGGATGAAGAAAAGGGCTTTCGACAAATAAACAAATTCACTGATATTTTTTTTTGGATTTGAAAGGGTACAAAATAAAATTTGGGGAAAAAATTAAAATTAATTTTTTTTTCTTGACTTCCCCAAGGAAGAATTTTTTTTTTATTAAACAACGTATGTTTGTATTCAATGGTTTTTAAATTTAACCCATTTAATTTCATTATGTACTAAAACCGAGGGGATAAATTACTGGAATTTTAACAAAAATAGTCCGACAGTACAACGATATCGGAAAAGGGCCCCGACTTTTTAGTCGGGTCGGAGATTATTGTGAATTACCCTTAAAAAAAGTCATTCCGACACCGATAACGATACCGATAATATCGGCGTGTGGGGGAAAACCCGAACCGAGAACAAATATGTAGTCATTTATGTTTTGTTCTTTATTTAATATTTTGAATAAAATTTAAAAATTAAAAAAATTAACATAGTTTAGTATTACTTTACAGGTAAATCAGTATTTAGCAGTAGTGCATATTTTTTAGTGCTCGAAATGATCTAAAAAAAATTATTTTTATGTAACCACCGCGATAAAAACAATTATTGAAAGTTTTGTGTATATTAAAATTATTATTGGGGAAAAAGTAATTCGGCACACTACCTAGATATATGCATCTGGTTACAATTTTTCACTTGGTGCGGTGTCTTTTTTATTTAAAAGAAATTCAGTGATGAAAAAAATTTTTTAATTAAAAAAAAGTACGGCATAACCCCCGCATTTGACGCGTTCAAAAACCGTTTCTTGTCAGACCGAAGTTGGGCGTTGTAAGTAGTCTGGGCTGACCCTTTGAGGATACCGCTTGATGTTGTGTGTGGGTTGGATAGTGGTGAATGAAAAAGGTTAATGGGGGCTGGTTCAGAGCTAGTACTATTTGGATAACATCCATGGGGGCCCCCCTGCCTTGGGGCAAAAATACCGTTAAATGAAATCTTCTTTTTTTGGTATATGGACACTGTTGACAGAAGGGGGGAAAAAACTGGTTAAACCTCTAAAACTTATACCTTTTTAGGTTTTTTTAGTACTTAGTCTTTTGATAAGCCTTTGAAGGCTGTCTTAAAAAAAAAAACCCTCTTTCTCTGGAAACTATTGCGAAATTTTTTTTTTCTTTATTTTTTTATTTTGGTAAGAAAAAAGGAAAAAACGGTTTAAGTATTAAAGTTTCCAGAATTACATATAAAATGTAAACTATTTTGTGTCGAAAAATTGAAAAAAATTTAAAAAATTTTTACCCCCCTAATTGAAAAACTTGTCTTTCTAATTACCTCCTTTGCTATACATATTTATTCTCATATATGTGTATGAAAATTTTGAGCGGGGGGGGACCCCATTTTAAATGCGTCCTTGAAAAATAAAAAAAACCCTTTTTTGGCAACTCGTTTTATAATTTTTTTTTAAAGTAAAAATAAGTAGAAAAAACCGTCTGCAATAACTAAAAAAGGATTTTTTTAAAAAATTTTTTCACACCTCGTTGTCTTTATCATAAACGCAACTATTTAAAAATACAAATTTCCATATAAACTATAAAATAAATTATTATTATTGTAACCAGTAAATAAGTACGGAATTTTTTTTTCCTTAGTTACTATAAAAATTCGATAAAAAGGAATTTGTGACTAAATATGTAGATATAATTAAAATTTTTTATTAATTCAGTAACCAGTTGGCTTATTTCCTTGCTTTTTTTTTTTCTATACTAGCTCAGCCACTATGAAAATTTAAATTATTACACAGTTTGTTGGTTGTAAAACATTTAAGTAAACTTTGTTTCTATAGGGGGTTTTTTTCCCGTTAGTCCAGAAAACGAAGCCAAAAAAATTCAAAACCTGGCAAATTTTGCAATATGCATAGATTTGCATGAAAATCTGGGATTAAGCAACTTTCCCCTTCAAAATCTATACTATGCCGATGGGCGCTCTTTTTTTTTTTAGGGGGGGAAAAATACCCTTTATTGCTAAAAACTATAAAACTACACATTAGAGCTTAAGATGAGACAAATTTAACTCAAATAAGTTGTAAAAGTAGTATTTTGGTTCTTTGAAACATTAGTTAAAAAAATTTTTGCTTTTAAAAATCAACCCCTATCATGATTAAAAAAAATTTTCCCCAAAAAAATTTAAACATTATGGGGTTTGCATGAAAATTTTTGTTTAAGCTTAACTTACCCCCCCCTTCAAAATCTTCATTTTGCTGAAGGTTTGCCTTTTATTTTTAAGGGTTCTCCTTATTGAAAAACCTTTAAAATTTTTATATTAAAGCTTAAGTCCGTACAATTAGGCTCATATAAATAAAAAAATAAGTATTTAATTCTTTGAAACATTATTTATTACATTTTAATCCTTGAAAATCAACCCTTATGATGATTTAATTTTAAAAAAATGTTTTTTCCCCAGAAAAATTAACATATTGTCACAGAGTTGTAAAATTTAAAAAGTGACTGCTTAAAAGTGTAATTAATTTAATTTATTTTTAACCCAAAAAAATTTTCCCTTACAATATTACAATGCAAAAAATAGTATAAAACCGCGTATTTTTTAAAAATGGGCATCGTATCGCTTTTTTTAAAATTCTCCAAAAAAGTAATTTTTTTTAACATAACTCCTTCAGTTTTTGTGATAAAAAATTTATTTTGTTGGTTTTTTTAAAAAAAAATAAGGTCCTATATATTAAAACTGTTTA